>JAGFPH010002849.1:135936-146658 GCA_018207615.1 Philaenus spumarius | reverse complement strand
TGGTCGCTTTGTTGGTTCCCTTGGCAGTGGTCGCTTTGTTGGTTCCAGTGGCAGTGGTCGCTTTGTTGGTTCCCTTGGCAATGGTCGCTTTGTTGGTTCCCTTGGCAGTGTTCGCTTAGTTGGTTCCCTTGGCAGTGTTCGCTTAGTTGGTTCCCTTGGCAGTGGTCGCTTTGTTGGTTCCCTTGGCAGTGGTCGCTTTGTTGGTTCCCTTGGTAGTGGTTGCTTTGTTGGTTCCCTTGGCAGTGGTCGCTTTGTTGGTTCCCTTGGCAGTGGTCGCTTTGTTGGTTCCCTTGGTAGTGGTCGCTTTGTTGGATCCCTTAGCAGTGGTCGCTTTGTTGGTTCCATTGGTAGTGGTCGCTTTGTTGGTTCCTTTGGCAGTGGTCGCTTTGTTGGTTCCCTTGGCAGTGGTCGCTTTGTTGGTTCCATTGGCAGTGGTCGCTTTGTTGGTTCCTTTGGCAGTGGTCGCTTGTTGGTTACGTATTTATTCTATTGTTATTACTTTATAATTATGAGAAGAAAAAGTAGAAAAACTTTTTTATATAATAGAGAGATTCAATCTTGTAGCTGAACCGCTTATTTTCAATATTAAGTATATTCGTTTTATGGTTTCAAATAACCTTTTGGGAAATTGGTCTACTCACAAAGGCGCTGAACCTCTTCAGATCTCTTGCGAAAGGTTGAAGGTCGTTCTCCGTGTAAAGTACCTGGTTCACGATACCAGCATTCACGTTATCATCTTTAACGAAATGACTTAGCGAACCTGTCCTTGATACAGGACACCATATTTTTGTGACTTCTCTACCACATCAAAAGTATGGGTTGGTTTGCTTGTTCATAAAACCGTTAAGGTGTACCTGAAAACCATACATTATTAAGGAATTCAGGGTTGTCGTAGTTCATTGCTAAATTGATTAGCAATAAATTACTCTATTTTTTTAATTTCTCATCCCTATACGTTGTATATGGAGAAAGTATCGTTTTCGTCCAAATTTTCGAATTTGAATTTTCAGTGGAACTATTTGTTTTGGTGCTCCCTGAACCCCAAACAATTGTTTAGTGGAATTATCTGTGTTGGTGTTCACTGAACCCAAAAAATATGTTTAGTGGAATTATTTGTTTTTATGCTCAGTGAACTCAATAAAGTGTTTTTTTTGTGATGTCTGTCTGTGTGTCTGTTAGGATGAGTACAGAGCTGGAGACCATAACAACGGTCCGATTTTGATGAAATTTCGTATGTAGATGTAGTTCTGGAATATCTCAAGGAGTTTTTCTCATTTTTAAAAATTTTCGATTTTTAAGGGGTTTACCCCAAAAAATGGCAAAAAACGAGAAAATAAAAATTTCTCGAAGACGGCTCTAACGATTTTGAGCATATTTGGCTTGTTTGTAGCCCTTAATGTACCCTACCTTATGCAAAAAACCGCTCTTTCTAAAAATTCTCGTTTACGTAATAATAATAATAATAACTGATTTCTTACTTTCTCACTATACTATAGTATAGAGAAAATATAGTGATCGCAAAAAAATCGATGTTGAGATTTTTTGAGGAAATATCCGTTTTGGGACCCCTTAAGTTGAAAAAAAGTGGTTTTTACAAAATGCCTGTCTGTATGTCTGTAGGCCTACCCTACAATATGCAAAAAAAATCTCATTTAGCTAATAATAATAATAATAACTAATTTTTTGGGATTTTTTTGGCCGAAAAGGTGGTTGTTTTTCAAAAAAATCGTGCATCTATAAAGGCCTAATTTACGTGTTTGGTGCAAATTTGTTCACAACCGATAGAATAGTTTTTTCTCTAGCTAATAGTAATAATAATATTTATTAGTTAATCTTCTACTTTAATATCACCTCTCCTACCCCTCCTACAATTATGAAGTCACAGTGAATCTGTTTAATAGTTTAAATATGTTTGTGAGAAAGTATGTGCCAGTTTCTGGTACCGTTTATTTGTTCCTACATTGATGAATTGAAATGGCATTAAACCATAATGTAAAAGAATAATGTAAAAGACCCTGTACATCGTTAACATGTAATAAACTAGATTATTTTTGGAAAATATACTTTGCACAAGACTGTATTCGTTACATGTTATATTAAATTGGCGGATTCATTGGAACTGCTGAGAAAGAACACAAGATGACGTTAATGTTTTGCGATGGTGGTTTACTAAGAACTATATGTTAATGATCCCTAAAACAAAATAGTACATAATATATAATGTTGCTTGTAAGACATATGTTTCAACGAACATGAAATACCAATAATACCATGAGGTTACCTGTAAAGAAAGCGGAATATGCCTAGAAATAGAACAAAGTAGACAACTTAGATAAAATAAAACCTGAACACAAAATCTCACAATAAATACGTTTACTAACCTCAAACGCGTTTCAACGACAATGTCGCCATCCTCAGTGATGCATAGTTTGGGCTACAGTAACCAAACTATAACTGATCAGCTTATCGGGCTTTATCAGTTATAGTTTGGTTACTGTAGCCCGTGCGTCACTGAGGATGGCGACATTGTCGTTGAAACGCGTTTGAGGTTAGTAAACTTATTTATTGTGAGATTTTGTGTTCAGGTTTTATTTTATCTAAGTTACTTTCTCACAAGTCAAGCTCATTAGTTATTTATTAAAGTAGACAACATTCAATATTTGTTATGTACAAATGGATTTCAGATTGTCCTAAAAAACTCATATTGATAACATCAAACTAAAATTGATAAAATATGTTAGGTTTTTATATTATGATAAGATCCGTGACAAAATTGCACTTGTTAAAATCAATATACAATGCTTTGATTGGCTCACAAGTGGAGTATGGTATTGGTACAGTTTGGTTGCGTACTAAAGTATCTTAAACCCAGGTATTGTGCTTAAGAAGCATTTTATTCAAATTATGGCAAATATAACTAAATTGGAACACGCTGCTCCATTATTCAAAATACTGAACATTCTACACTTTAGAAATGTATATATATTTAAGTATTAAGAGTATTCTTCAATAGAAGCGGAGGGATTTTTACCACAGGGGCTAGACGGAGGACTTTGCTGAATAATGTAAACCAGTTTTTCCTAAACCAAATTTAACTATTTTTAAGAAACTTTATTTATATCTTGCTCCATATTTATTACAACATGACTAGTTCGATATGTTTTTCAGCATTAACCAGTCAAGGAAATTAGGTTTAAGTAAATATCGTCAAGTATTTATGTTTTATTCTTGAACGCTCTCTTCTTCACCGGTATAATGAATAGTTGAAGTTTTGATGAGTGTGAGGGAGTGTGTAGCATACGTGAGGGGGTGAGTGTATTTGTGTGATTGAAGTTGTAATGCTCTTTGTTAAATTCGTTTTGGATCTATCCATTCAATGTGAAAAGGGAATTTCTGTTTTTTGTTTCATAAAATTGTTATTATGTAGTATTTTGTTCAATTTGATTTTTGGTAAACTTTTAATTTCCGAAAGAGGTGTTTCTGGAAACAATTAACTTAATGCAGGGTAATTTTTTGTTATTATTATTTATTTTTGTTGATGTGGATTTATTATTGTGCTACTTATTGTAGTCAATCTATGTAAACAGCCAAATCTAACTTTTCTAAATGTGTTTTGTGAGAGTAAATGTACGGTTGAGCTGTTGGTCACGTTGATTTTCCTCTCCCTTCAAAAAGTTTATTTGTTAGAATTCTGTAAAATATTTTCATCCTAAACAGGTTTTAACATCAGGATGAATTAACCCTTTTACATTTTATAAATATGATATTATGAATTTATATTTTATATGTATTATATTTCTTTGAAGTCAAGGCAAAAGGGCAAGTTAGAAATTATTAACGAATTGTTATTGTACGAATAAAATATCATGTGTTGGTTCATCACTGTAGGCCTAACCTTCGATTTTTCCGACTAAATTTACAAATATTGCAATAAAAAATGCTTTTATCAAAATGAATTATTTATATTGTTTGTGATTTCAATGGTTACGCGGTAAAACTTCAATGGTAAAGAAGTCGAAGTTAAAAAAAACCCAAATTTTCGTGGTTTATTTTTAATAAATATATCTATATATATCCCCATACATAAATATATTATTAAAATCATGCAAAACATCCCACGCCGGAGACCAGATAACTAGTCATATCCCGTCAGCTTGGAAGCGAGCCAACCACCGTTTGCTTTACTTCCGCCCTCTTACCCTCAAACAACAGATATGAAAAGTTACCTGGTCTATCTGAGATTCGAACCCGGGATCTTCTGATCAGGAAGATTCCACGCTATCCACTCAGCTATGGCTGGTCGAGAAGAACTGAGAACAAAACAACGCTTGAATTACGTGCTACTATATTGAATATCTCGTCCCTTCTCTTCTCGCGTATAATGTATACTGCAATTCAAGCCATGAGTTTGTAAAAACGTCTCCTATATCTTCAACAATTTCTGACTTAATCCCTTTTGCCCTAACTTACAAGATTGCCTACTGTGAATATTTATTACTAAGCGTACAATTTAACTTATCAATTTTTGCTGTTTAACTTATGCATAAGAAGGATCAAATAAATTTGCATTTCATTTCAATTGTTTCCTTTAAAATCTAAACGAATTTACACTTCTACGAACATACTATAAAATGTAAACGCGACATAAAGCCTAAACACATCGATACAGTTGCGTGCGGTAAGCAGAAACTATTCAAAGCCAACTCCAAACTGATTGACTCTAGAATCGATTCAACCAACTGGAAACCAAATAAGAGCTTCGCAATAATAGCGCGCAATATTGCTATATTCACTTTGCAGTTCAAACACTGTTATTAATAGATAATCCAATAGATATACTGTATCTGTGATAATACTGTCATGTCGAGATCACAGATAGAACAGTTTAATGACGGAACACCTACACTGTAGATTATCTGCGGCGGTCGGACACGACTGTAGACGGGCAGAAACATGTCAGACTTCGGGTGATGCTTGATAACGACGCACGCAAATGGAGTATTACAACTTGAATATAATATTGTTCTTTTATGAATGAATTAGCAGGCACTCGCTGCGACGTTCGTAGATATGAATAAATTAACGAAAGTAACATCGGGTGAATATTGGCCCTTACCATTACACGCAGTTCAAAAAATTAGATCACGCAAGTAAACCGTAACGCGAGATGAGAGAATTTATGTTTTTAGGTTTCAACCAACTATTTGGGAAATTGGTGTACTCACGACGAACTTAATAACTGCCTGCGTGAACGGAATATATTAGTAAAATTTGTCCCCACCTCAGCTTCCAGCCCATCAGACTCACGCGTTCCTTCGTTCCGCTCGCAGCGGAAAAAATAAATTTGCAACTCGACCTTGTGGTTTTGGATTATGGATTGCTGCGCTTCGCTCGCAATGGACAAAATCGCTTTTTATAATTTTCACGTCGTCAGCTTTCTCTAGAGAGTTCATTAACCACCAAGACAAATTTAATCTCGATCCAGCAAATAGTACGAGCGTGGATAGGAACATAAACACAAATTGGGTTATACATCCCTACACACAGACTTATATAGGTGTTATCGCAGACTAATAATAATTTACGTCAAGAGCAATGACTTTATCCCCCTCCCCATAAAGTAAAAGATCAAACGTTGCAAAGTTGACCTGAGGATCAGCTACTAATCTAATCACACGCATCGGTTGGCATGCGTTTTACACCTAATTTACCCCGATCAACTTCGTGGATATGATTGACCGAACAAAAAGCTGAAACACCGCTTGTGACTTTATCATATCTGGCATCTGTATATATATAAGAAGACGTCCTGTCTGACTGACTGATTCATAATAGGCTACACGTACAGCCAAAACTGTGATAACTAGTCACTTTCAAGAAACATTCATACAACTATGTAAAGGTGCACTAAGAACTGATTTTGTAAAAAATATTTTAACACGTTCACTGCAGCCGGTATGAAATCGTACCAGACGCGGTCCACACCTCATGCGGGCGGTATCATACCATTTTGTATTGCAATACACAATGCATTGCGAGCTTCGCATGCCAACCCTTGTATTGGGAAAATTTTAAATACACAATGCATTGCGTGCTTCGCACGCCAACCCCCGTATTGGGAGTATTTACAATATACAATGCGTTGCGTGCTTCACACGCCAACCCTTGTATTGGGAATATTTTAAATACACAATGCATTGCGTTCTTCACACGCCAACCCTTGTATTGGGAGTATTTTCAATACACAATGCATTCCGTGCTTCAAACGCCAACCCTTGTATTGGGAATATTTTCAATACACAATGCATTGCGTGCTTCACACGCCAACCCCCATATTGGGAGTATTTTCAATACACAATGCATTGCTTGCTTCGCACGCGAACCACCGTGTTGGGTGTATTTTCAATATACAATGCGTTGCGTGCTTCGCACGCCAACCTCCGAATTGGAAATATTTTCAATATACACTGCATTGCGTGCTTCGCAGGCCAACCACAGTTTTGGGTATATTTGTAATGCACAATGCATTGCTTGCTTCGCACGCCAACCTCCGTCTTGAGAGTATTTACAATACAAATGCATTGCGTGATTCGCACGCCAATCCGCGTATTGGAAGAATTTTCAATACACAATGCATTGCGTGCTTCTCACGCCAACCACCGTATTGGGAGTATTTTAAATAGGCCTACACAAGTCTAAGGCTCTGTGTAATGGACGCACATGTGCATCCGCTTTAAAATATTAGTGACTATTATGTAGAAAGGTTAAAAAATAAAGTAATTTCGACTCATAAGCTATAAATATAAAAAACAAATGATCAGCTCTTAGCATAGGAAATACGAAATTTGTGTAGCAGTGAAAGTGTTAACGGTTAAAATGGTCAAAAACGGGGATTCACTCTCAGCCCTATAACAAATTAAACAGCTGGTTCGAATCAAGCGCTTATAGAAACAATTCTAGGCGTGGCCTATACTGAACAAACACATGTTTGTTAAATGCATTTACATTTATTACCATAGCAGTCAACTTAGCAAATTTAGAATCAGTTAGGTCAACAAAATTAAAACAAACACAGAAAAATCTACAAAAAAGGATTACTGTATATGTTATGTATCTAATGCATACAATGTATCTCTTAGTTCAAATATTGCCAAACACTGCAAACTCTTAACTCTATTGATCATCTGTACAAACAGCTGATAAGATAAACCAACTTTTGTGTGTACCGGCATTATTCGGATCTGAGTTCATGCAGGGTTGGGACCGCTAATCTCTCTGTCTTCTAGACTCGTTTTTAAGTCTTATATATAAGCCATTTTCCATGGGCGTTGTCCCGGCTACCTCTAGTTTTGTTTTCCCATAAAGTTATTAAAGGTTATTTTAAGTTTAATATTCTTGTTATTGTCTATAGTACTTCAAATAGTGTCAAGTGCGGGTTTATGGACGCGAGTGTCGTGATAAGTTTTGGGCTGGCCAGCCATTTCAACGGACCACGGTTATCGCCCGTTTACGATATTAGAAGAAGAAAACCTTACGGACAAGCGTGAAGTGGAACTAAAGTGGAGTTTTTTAATATGGTAAAAGAAACCTCGGTCCTCCGATCTCCGTTAACGTAAGTACATATTATGATCTATTCAACAAATAGTATTTTACGAAATATTAATAACATTACTCAACAGTATAATTTAAACGTCTGCTGTTACATATCTATTCTAGGCCTATTATTACAAAGAGGTAAAATTTGTATGTTTGTATGTAGGGGGTATTCTGTGGAACTAGTGAACCGATTGAACAAAATAGTTTTACTAATAAAAAGCTACACTATACCTGAGTAACATAGGCTATAACCTCATTTCGATAAAAACATATTTTATTTCAACATTTGTAAATTTAATCTGAAAAAATCTTATGTTTGGCCTAGACTGATGAACCAACACGTGTATTTACAATTATTAACATAGCAACCAATTTAATAAAATAACAGATACAACAGCTGTTTTCTCTAATATGTCCATTAACAGCTGATTTCAAAATTTGAAGCAATTATTTTTGTATTTCTAGCTTTTAGGTTAGGGTTTTAAAGTGTAGACTTTAGCCTCGCTGGTTCTTTTCACCATTATTATAACTGCTGTTATAAAATATAAGAAAATAATTTTATTTGAACATTTATCATTATTTACCATCTTAGTTTTTAGGTTATTATTAACCTTTATTATAAATAAAACATAACATATGTTTTTAGAAGGTTTAATTGGAGCACGCAGTGGTCTCCCCTAGTATAAAATAAAGTGCCAGTGCCCAATTCGACCAAAGATAATGTCAGAAATATATTTATAATTTATTGAAACTTGACATTTGCATTGGTGTTGAAAACAAGTTACTCTAATAATGAATTTTAATGTAAACAAAGTGAGAAATATTTTTTACAATGTAGGGGGGGGGGGTTATAACCTACTAACCCCTCACCCCAGGTTACGCCTATGAGTATACGTACGTGAGTAACAAAGTAGTATAGCGTATGCGCATGTTCGTGTAATAGTTTATCAAGTTACAAGATGTAACTTCCGGTGGGTGTTAAGTTAAGATGTGTAATGGGTGTTTTCCGGGCGAGTGTGATAGTTGCGCATCACTATCTACGAGTCAGGAAAACACATTTCAGATGAGTCTCGTACGATATTTATCAGTCTAAACTTATCAGGCAGTAAGTGCATTTCAGTACATTTCATTTCTTCATTGTCTTCTTCGCGTTCCATATTATTATACTCCTAGTCAAAATGAATCTTGAGTAGTACTATGTGTTGCGGCAATCTTTAGTTTGTTGACCGAGCGAAGCGAGGTCTCCGTTTTAGCTCGACCGTTCGGCATTTCGTCTGTCTGTCTGTCTCACGATTACGCCCAAACGCCTTGACCGATTGTCATGATTTTTTGCTTAAAGAGTCCTTATTATTAGGCCGAGCTCTGTATATATACGGGTTTTTTCCATTTTTCGTTTTTAACCGCTTAAATAAAATAAAAATGGCGGTCGCACCGTTTCTCTGTGTAAGCTTTTTCCCAAAACCAGTTCCAAACCATAAGTCGAATTGAAAAACTAATAAAATTTTTCGGGTAGCAAATTTGATGTCCTATAAAATTTATTTCTTGATTTTTTTCCGTACCTCTAACGGTAATGACCGCAAACTTTAAATTTTGGTAAAAATCGTCCAAGTTTTTGTATTTTAACCATGTTTTTATACGTTTATTCTTTAGATATCTTCAAAAAACCTTATAATTTTATGGACAGGGAGAGAGAGAGCGCTACCTGCTGTCTTACTCTTTCCTGCGCTACGTCAGTGTGGCCGCTGTGACAGTGAGCGAGTTGTGGAGGGAGAGACGAGATAAGGATTGGCGTTGCGTAGCTTTTACTGAGTTGTAGCATTGTATTTGGATAACCTAATAGAACTCCGATCCAATGCAATATTTTGTTCGACTGGAAATTCGACTTTTTTGGCGCTATCTATTGGGGAAACGAAGGAAGCTGGTTGGAAACACCAATGCTTACAATGCTTTCTCCCTAGCGCTACCTCGCGGCGCGATCATGTACTATTTTCGCGAACACCTTTTTTCCGGCACACAACCCCCGTATGGATGCAAGATCTATTTATTATTCATGATCTATGGTTGTAGTCCTTTAAAACCACGTCCGTTATTCAACGAACGAGGTTTGCTGTTCATAGAACTACTAGTTATTTTGTTATAATAAAAAATCCTCCTAAGAAACGCTAATTTCATTACGTTCTAGTAACGTCGCTATTTGCACGTAATGAAATCAGCTGTTTCTATACTCTTCACTTCTGTAATCAGCTGTTTTAGGGACTAAATGCTGCATTGAAAGCTGTTGAAATTGAAGTAGTATGATATAAAAGTATTAACATTTTAAAGACATTTGTTACGTTATAAACCGCTGTCAACCGCTGATTTGTATCTTACAAAATTATATTTTTATTCGCGGGCCATCAGGAGAGTAGAAAGCTGTCAGGGGAAACAGAAATGAAACACGATACAAAAACTAAAAACGTCACTAACCACAGCGAATACCGAAAACACATCTATATATTTTTATCACGGACATAAAACAATCCAAGCGGACGGCAGTTTTGTCAGTTAAAGACATAATTTAGAACTAGAAATAAAATCTATCAAAGAGATTATATTGTTTCGCTTTTAATGTTGGACGTGAGCCAGTCTGTTTAGTTTTTATTGTACGGCTTTCTTGCGTACTTGCCAAAATCCCTCGCTGACAGGAGCCTTAATCGTGAACAATGTTTAAGAACTTAAATCTTATGTATTGTGAAAGGGCGAAACACCAAGCAAGGATACTTTGTTATTTTCCTGAGTTACGTTCAACCAATTACTATCACGTATTTGCGTAGTTTGTGGGATTAATACTATAGGCTGTTTATTTAACAACAAAACCAAATGTAACTTCAACACATTACAACAAAACTAAACATAATAAATATAACAGCAAAACTTAACAACAAAGCTAAATAAAACAAATCTAACAGCAAAACGTAACGACAAAAACTATAACAAATCTTACTGTAAAACACAACAACAAAACCAACTATAACAAATCAAACAGAAAACAACAAAAACAAATATAACTGACAAAATTAACAACAAGACCAAATATAACAACTCTAACAGTAAACCTTAACAACAAAACCTAATATAACAAATCTA
>JAGFPH010002849.1:122483-135926 GCA_018207615.1 Philaenus spumarius | reverse complement strand
TCTAACACAGAAACTTAACAACAAAATCAAATATAACAAATCTAACAGTTAAAAATAACAACAAACCCAATTCTATAAGTAAATCATAACAACAAAACCAAATATAACAAATCTAACAGTATTAACAAGACCAAATATATAAATCTATCAGTAAACCTTATCAACAAAACCAAACATAACAAAGCTTACAAAGAAACTTAAAAAAAACTAATAAAACAAATCTAACTGAAAAACTTTACAACATAACCAAATATAACAAATCTAAAACTAAAACATAACAACGAAACCAAATAGAACAAATATAAAACATAACAACAAAACTAAATGTAACAAATCTAAAACTAAAACATAACAACAAAACTAAATATAACAAATCTAAAACTAAAACATATCAACGAAACTAAATATAACAAATCTACAACTAAAACGTAACAACGAAACCAATTATAACAAATCTAAAACTAAAACATAACAACGAAACCAAATATAACAAATCTAACTGAAAAACGTTACAACGAAACCAAATATAACAAATCTAAAACTAAAACATAACAACAAAACTAAAACCTAACGACAAAACTAAATATAACAAATCTAAAACTAAAACATAACAACGAAACCAAACAGTAAACAGTAGATTATAACAAATCTAACAGTAAAATATTACAGCAAAACAAAGACTAAAAATTCTAACAGCAAAACACAACAAAATTAAAAATAACAACTCGTACACTAAACAACAAGTTAACACACCACAATTAATTTAATGGATATTAGCATTAGATAATGTTGTTTATATTTTACTGTCTAAAATTCCTTAAGAGTGTTTTTTAAAAGTATTTGGTAGAAACAATGTCAGTGATGTGAAAATTGTACGGTTTTTGACTCCGGTTGTGAGTCACGTCACACTTAGGCGTGAGGACTGGGACAATAAAGCAACTTTTGAAATCTACATTACGTTTAATTAATTACAATATAATTTAATAATACACCGAGTACTGCTCTAAACAAGTTTGAAATTCGTTCCTCGTTACACGATAAAACACAATTAAAGCGAAGCTAATTTGTTATCAAATTACTGACAATCCCAGCTGTAGGTTAATCTAAAATATAAAATTAATAGTTTAATGCAAAGGTTTTAGTAACTGAATGCCAACAGTATTTAATTTCAGTACAGTTCCGATAATGTTTTATGTTGAATGTAAATTTATTGGGATACGTAACAATGCAATGCGATAAAGTGTGTATTACATTCGCGATAGTGTTGTGGTTAGTTATGGGAGATAATTTATATACGATACATTTAAAACGAAGTAATCCAGCCAAATAGTTCAATCGTGTTTTTTTTTTTAATTTCAACAACATGCACTGCAAACCACTACACTCACCACAATTGATTTTATTAGCGAATTTAAATAGGACAGATGAGCTATTACAGTGACTCTCATAGGCGCAACCTGAGGGGGGTGGGGGGTTCGGGGTTATAACCCTCCATTGAAAAAAATATTTCCCACTTTGTTTACATTAAAATACGCTCTTAAGAGAAACTTGTTTTCATCGCCTATGCAAATGTCAAGCTACAATAAATTATCAATATACTAGCTGACCCGTACGGCGTTGCCCGTGGTGGTTGGTATTTTCAGTCTTTTTAACATAATTGTATTCTTTTTAAGTGTTCAGTTAGTGAGTGCTATCTGGCTTTTATATATACAAATCTTAAATAATAAAAGATCTGAAATTATGATTTTAGTAACTTTGATCCCCCCAACCCCCTCCTAAAATTTAGAAATTTTTCATAACCTTTGTTAGCGAGCACCTACGGCCCAAGAGGAAGCTACATACCAAATTTCATTCCAATCTGTTCGGTAATTTTGGAGAAATCGTGATTTAGTAATTTTACCCCCCAAACCCCCCTAAAATTTCCAATTTTTAAAACCCTTTTTTAGTGAACACTTATGGCTCTAGAGGAAGCTACATACCAAATTTCATTCCAATCCGTTCAGTAGTTTTAAAGAAATCGTGATTTAATAACTTTAATCCCACCAAACCCCCCCTAAAATTTAGAATTTTTTCAAACCCTTTCTTAGTGAGCACCTATGGCCCTAGAGGAAGCTACATACCAAATTTCATTTCAATCCGTTCGGTAGTTTTTGAGAAATCGTGATGAGTGAGTCAGTGAGTGAGTGAGTGGTATTTCGCTTTTATATATATAGATTGCTGACATTATCATTGGTCGAATTGAGCACTGCCGCTTTATTTTATATACGATGCAGTATGGTGTATGCCCTGCAACACACACGGAGTTTTCTTCCGCCAAGGAATATTTGCCGTCTCCATCATATCAACAGTGGCGTGAAGGAGAGTATTAGAGCATACATATTGGTCGGAAAAATGAACTATTGGTTTATTTACCGCTGACGGTAGTTAGTTGTGCAGCCGCTCGCTGCCAATACGATCGACGGATTTTCCACCGTCTCCTCCGAAACAGTGGGACCAAATGCACGCCAACTTTCCTTATTTTAGTATTTTATTCGTATAATACTATCTTTTGGTCGCGTGTGCAGTTCGTCAAATGACGAAACCGACATTCTTAAGTAAAAACAAATGTTTCTTCTAGTTCCTGAAATCAGGAAACACAGTGTAGAATGCTAAAAAATCTTCTTTTCTTTTATTTATTGATTGGACGAACCCAAATATGTTTTTGCTTCCTTTTCAATTAGCGACGGAATAACAATAAAGCGAGAGTTGCTCTTTGTTCATATCAATAAAACATTACAATAAATACTATATTACATAACACACTTCGTGATTGATGAACTAGACACTTCAGTTTAATGAATCCCAATGAGTGACGCTTTTAGACGGCGTCGGAAATTTTACCACCCTGTGTTCACACTTTAAATTTTATTAGCGGCGACGGAAACTAATCCGCAGCCGACAAAAAAAAACGCCGTGTGTGTTCCAGGCCTAGAGACACTGCACCGAAAGTGGGGGAGGGGGTCATGGTATTCTAAATTATTCTAAAATAGGCCTGAATCAAAATTAGAAGTGGAAAAGTATACATATATAATTTTAAAGTACTTTTGGGAACCCTAAAACGTGTTATTTTGCATCTTATTTTTTTTTAATGCTCCATAACCCCCCCCCCCCCCCCCTTGTCATAACCCCCCTCTATACGGTCGTCCTTTTTACGCCTATTGTGACTCTAATGGTGAGACCTTGTCGGGAGTGGCCATTGAGCACCGATTATTAGAGTCACGTCCTCAGAACACATTTTGGGTCATTCAAAATTATACATGTACATTTGAGTTCGCACTCTAACGGCCGCATTCTACTTCCGATTCGGTCCAAATTTGGTACACACTTTGTTTGTCTTCTGTAACAGAAACTAAGCAGTCAATAATCCGATTCTCCAAGTTCAGGCTACAATTTGCTGAACGCAGTCCATAAGCGGGTTTTTCAGCTGCGAGGGGACGAACCTGCCTGTGAGCCGGTGCTAGAGGCTAGGGTGGGAAGGAGTTAGACTAATTTTGAAAATTCGCTCAACCCACGTCAGCGTTTCAGCTGTATAATCGAATTATTTAATGTTTATTAGTTGAGGAATAATCTTATTAAAAGTAAAGAACAACTTTATTTTTATTGCTAATTATTATTATGGCGTAGTGCTAACTTTGAAAGTGTTTTTTTCTTTTGGAGTTTTAATCTCCCCCAAAAACACTTCGTGTTAAAAAAAAGAACAAAGAACACCAAGAAAGCTCTATAAAAAAGTAATGGTATCATAAACAGTTCGCCAATCTTAAGTAAATATATGTACGAGTAACTATATTCTTGATAAACTAATACTATTCTTTGCAACAATATAGATTAGCAGATTAAAATTTAAACGAAGAATTTTTCCTCTAAAATGAATAACATTCACTCATGAAATGAAATATAAATAAAAAAAGAAATTGCAAAATTGTTTTACTGCTTTCCTTTTCTCATTTCACCTCATAAATTCAGTAATTTATGTTTTCAAAGTATACAACCCCAATGAGGGGAATTTTTTATGATTGAAAATTTAAAATACTTTTAACATTTGGAAAATATGATTGGCATTTGAGAATATAAAATTAATATATATACTTTACAACCTTTAATTATCAATATATTAATGTTTAAAATTTTAAGAAGACCTATTCATTTACCTTCGGAAACATTCGTTTAACATAAATAATTTACAAAATCATATGGATAATACACTCATTCTAATGTACCAATCTAACTTACACAGGAAACAATATTTCGGCGATATTTTGAGTTTCCTCGCAACTACCTACATTTTTTCTTGGACAATATTCATCTCCAATGGAAGGAGATGTGTTTAAAGCCATCACTGAGCTTTCTACTCGAAATGGTGACGTAGTTACTTTGTCAGACAGAAATATGAGGAAAATATGAAAGAAAAAAAAAACATTGCGTGTGCTTTAAGACCACACGTTGGCACGTTGGAAGTGATAACTTATATGTCCGATTTATATTTACATCAGTATAAATATTAGAGGAGAATAAGGGTCAACAAATTACATAAGTCAATATATCGTAAAAAAATACTATACCATATTTTGAAATTGCAGAATTATAATAATGTAATATTATTACAATTATAATATTTTTATGTAATAATATTATAATTATAATAAGTATGCGAAAAAAAGTGATCATTATAAAGTAAGCAGTATAGACCCTATATATATGTATATTATGTGTTCGCACTCTAGCGGCCACATTTTAAGTCCGATTTGGTTCAAATTTGGTACACATGTTGGTTGTCTACGTCGCTCGGACTAGTTCGTTAGCCAAAAAAATCCAACATTCGGAAACAGGTTTCTTTGAGATTTTTCCTACGAGAATAAATTTGTTTTTGGGTTTTTTCTTAAAATATAAATGTAGGATGTTATTCTGCACATTTTTGTTTTTACGCGACCTTATAACTCGTTTGGTTCCCCCAATCGATCAAAACGTAAAACACCATAGAAGTACCCGGTTCAAAGCCATGTGGTGGGTTTGGCGTGCGAAGCACGCAATGCGTTGAGTACTGAAGATACCCCCAATACGGGCGTTTGGGTGCGAAGCATTGTGTATTGAAGATGCTCCCAATATGCGGAATGGCGTGCGAAGCACGATGCATTGTGTTTTAAAGATAATCCTAATACGGAATGGAGTGCGAACCATTTTGCGGCTATTCAGCAACGTCGTGAATACACCTATTTCCCATATTGTAGGTCCAAACCCTAAAACATAGGCATATAAACTTAATTTTGGAAATGTGCTCAACTCACGTCAGCGGTTCAGCTGCGTGGTCGAATTATTTATCAATTTACGAGTAGAATAAGATAAACAGCAAAAGAGGCTAACGTAGTAAGTGAAGGCAAGAAAAAACAAAGTCATTACAAAAGAGACGATAGGTAGGTATTTTAGTGCCAGTTCAACAACCTAACCCGTATTGTCAATCACACTTCTCACTAGCTTTACCAGAAGTATATATAACAGTTTTACACTTACACTTGAACTTAAATAAAAGTAAGTATTGTATCTATATGGTATAAATGCTATGTGTTATTTTAAAACTGTTGATTCGATACTTGGGGGATGTTCAAATTAAAAAGGTAGTTTATTTGAAGATGCATTATATAGGCTTGTACTAATTTTTTTATTCTGTCAATATTCGATATTCTGTCAACGCGTGGATATTAGCAGTATGCATAAGGACATCTATCCAATATAGAAGACAAGTCATTGCTCTGGGTCCAACAAAATCGGCACCATTAGCGAGACCACAGCCACATATGTATCATACATTTTAGAATCATTCCAAAGGCGTAGCTCCTGTTTAAAAACGAATTGTACTTGAAACCATCGGGACTCTAAGTATGTCAGTCAAATCGGGATCTTTCCAGGACTTCATTCCGGGAGATCTGGAAATCGTTTTAATATCTTCATTCGGTCCCAAATACATGTACTGCGAGTTTACACCATCCCAAGAAGCGAGCACAAAGTTTGAGAGTAATAAAACCCAAACTATATCGATTACCTATTGTTAGATAATCTATAGGCAGCTTGTCCTATCATCACTGAGAGATTTCATTATCAAAGTATTTGATAGAATCTTGAAGGTCGTAATTCATTTATGGGTAAATATTAAGTGAATTTAAGGCGATATCGTAAAATGCTTAAATTTAATAAAATTCAACATCATAAAATAACGTGATGTTTGAACGATTAGTCAGGCAGTACTGAATAAAATTCAACAAACGGTTAGGTTTGGTGCGTCATTGCAACGTAGTTCTTATTCCACAAGTGACGTCAGCGAGTGGAACAAATTTACACATGTTAACACACGTTATCTTCGTCATACATGATCTTTCCTGAATCTGTATTTTGTAGTGATGACGATATGAATCACATTTCTTATTTGTTCTGAAGATCTAAAGAGTGCTTTTTCTATTTAAATAAAAAATTTTAAATAAAGTGGTATTTTTTATTGTCCTCTATCTTCATCCCAGCTCGAAATATTAAGGATAATCGAAAAAAAATGATAATCGACTTTGGGAAATCCATAGACTGGTAAACTTTTTTTTATGTTAATCTACATACTTTAATGTACTTATAAAAAAAAATTCAGCCGTATTGCGAATTATTGGTACTTTTGGTCAAAATTGACCTTTACCGACTGGCCTATGAACCAACACATGTTTCAACAAACACAAACCAATAGAAACTTGCGTTAAGGAATTTAGAAAACGTCCTGCTGTTTTGCACTTAAGGCTAATGAAGATTGCACTTAAGGTATTACGTGGAATCCGAACCACAGCAAATGGTGTCTGTTAAGAAACCACTTAGAAAATTATCCGGGGTCAATGGGAATTGAACCAGGAACTTTTCCATTGATGGTTGCCATGACGATTGTTAAAGCTTTGACGCCTTAAAGACCACGGCCATCGTGGCTATTTTAGAAATAAGAAAAAAAAAACTGTTACATCGTAATTAAAAATAAGTAAGATATATAGTAGACCTATTTATTGATAATATACGGTAATTGATAGTGAGTAACTTTTCCCCATACTGGTTCTTTTAACCTTTATTAAAACTGTTGTTATAAAATATACGACATAATTTGATTTGAACATTTAACATTATTTACTATCTTAGTTTTGAGGTTATTATTAATTTTACACCTTTATTATAAATAAAACATAACATGTTTTTAGAAGGTTCCATCGGGCGTTGGCATGCGGAGCACGCAGGGGTCTCTCCTAGTTTATAATATTAGGAGAATAACAAGGCTTACATAAGATGTTTTAAAATTTAAGAAGACGAGAAGTTGTTACGTATTCATTCACTATGCTTCGTTCTCCGTTTGTGTTTTCTTGATACATTTTTGTATAGACCTACCACTTGTTTCTCCGCAAGCGCAGCAACTTGCAAGTGTTATGCGACGTCCTCTAAAAGATTTTCAACAAGACATTTTAGTGTTAGTGGTCGGCTTTTTTATACACTTTATAGTAAACAAAATCATAGAAACCACCTTTTTTACATATAAATAAAATAATTTTACCTAATCCAGGTAAAACTGTCCTATCCCAGGAGAATACTAAAGAAGGTAAGGGAGCGTCGTGGCCTCGAAATGCGCAGTAGGCTCGGAGTTTATTGGAATGGTGGGGGTCAGAGAGGCTCAGTCTATTGCCGCGCTCTGAACATAATATTTCGATCTGGAAGCCCTTGTACAACAGTGATAGTAGCGTTGAGTCCCTTCCCCTCGACCGTTCGGCCTCCCCACTTGCATAAATTCTTCCCCTCCGTCAGCGCTTCATAGAGGTCATGCTATATCTGACGAATTATAATTCACCGATCTATTTTACATCTCTAATGATTTAAAGAGTGCATAAGTTCAATTACATCACGCTTCAAACAGATGTTTGTTTGCAACGCTCGTATCAGCTGATTGTTTGTTACAGCAGATTCATTCCATTACTACCAAACAAAATTGTATTGTTTCACTGATTCAGAGAGTAACGTATACGTCTCAATTCCACTGATAAAAGTGAATTTGTTCTTTCCATACTCTAAAAATCAGTGGCAGCGATAGTTTACCGTCTAATATAGAAAATGAAGTCAGAAGCGATGGAATAGTCGGTGCTATACATTTTACATTTAACTTATACCAAGTAAAAATCTGTTTCAATTGTTAATTTCAATGTATGATTAATAATATTAGTGCAATGTTCCTTCAATAACTAGTTAAAATGTCGTGTTAATTTTATTTATTGTACAAATTTATAGAACACCCTGTAAGATGTGGGGTAAAATATTGTACGTTACACGTGATAACTGCTTCTTTACATCACTCAGGGTATTATACAAGTAAGTTTCGCCTCGTTGTACAAACACCCCCTTCGAATGTTGTAAAGAAACACTTTCATTTTGTAACGTAAATACGTAAATATCTGTTAATCACTTTTTACATCACTTAGTATTTGTTTTACATATTTTATACGAAGTGTAGAATTTTTCTCTTACAAAATGTATAAATAAAATAAAATAATTTAAAAAGTGTAAATATTATAGTCTAGCTTTTTGCTTGAATTTGTTTTCTTATAAAGAGGCGTGTTACCAAAAATATATATTTCATCACCATTCATCAACTCAGATAAAAACAAGTGTACGTACGTATGCGAGTAACATAACGGTATAGTTCATGCGCAAGGTTGTATTTTTTTATTTATTCGATAATCTATTCTATTACAGTTTATAAAAATCTAATGGTGTCTGTCTGTGTGTGTGTGTTACTCAATCACGTAAAAACTACTGGATGGATTTGAATGAAATTTGGCACACATTTTGATCATGACCTGGAATGACACATTGGATAGAATTAATTTAGATATAAGGGTTGAAACAACCCCTAAACCACTAAATATTAACCACGTAAAAACTACTGGATGGATTTGAATGAAATTTTGCACACATATAGATCATGACCTGCATTGAAACATAGGCTAGAATTAATTTACATTTAAGGGTTGGAACAACCCCTAAAACAATAAATATTTATTATTATACGTCCACTAGAGAGCTGAAAATTTGTACATTTATTTCTTACAAGATATATATAAAAAGTAAACCATAATTGTATTTTCAGTGTTCTGCTAAGGGGTGAAAATGTAACAACCTCTAAAACAATACAAATTAATTATTATACTTCCCATTAAGCTAGAGAGCTGTACATATGTACTATGTAAATCATATTTGCATTTTATAGCGTGCTAAGGGGTGAAAATGTAATAACAACCCCTAAAACAATAAACATTTATTACTACGCTGCGAATCTATGTACCGTATGCGAAGCCACTGGTACCTCCTAGTATATAATATAACAGCCTATTTTGTACATTAGTTACAGTACTTAATAACTAAGTGAATCGACTTAGGTAATGTTTACAACATTTAGATTAAATTTTGGGTTGCATCAATACACATGCGATTCTCTCTGATGTATACGGATAGCGCATGCGCATGGTCTGCCTTTGGCTATTGGTCTGAATTATTGCCGTTTTAACAGAATCATAAAAGTCTGAACTTCTGTTAGTTTAAAAATATAGGAATAGCCCTACTGACGATGCAAACTTAAGTGAATTTTAAAATACACAATATTATAGTTTTTCCTAAATGACTGCATTTAATATATTTGCGTTTAAAACCGTTAATTTAATGAGAAGGCCTATGATTATAATGTATGATTTTATGTTTCAATTTCCAAAATGTATTTCAGGATCTTCAAGTAAAATATTGAATGAGGCACTTTTTATTTCATGAATTTCTGAAATAAGAATTATTTTATTAAGAATTTTTATCACACTTTTAAGGTGAACTAGCTGACCCATGCGAATATTTCGCAAGTTAGGAGTAGGCTTACACTTACCTAAAACTTGTTGGTTTATACGTTGATTTAATTTGATTGATTTGCGTGATAGATTACACTTGGATATATAATGTATACAATATAAATAACAGCTATCATGTTAAACATATTGTGAATGTATGGGACATTATGGAGTATAATAACAAGTTTGTTTAGTAAATTTGTGTAACGAAATCATGAATTTTAAGTGGTTTGTCTATTTTTCGTCAACAGCTGGGAACAAAAGCTGTAAAATGATGCTTAAATAATTAATTTTGATGAAGAATTAAGGGAAATATGGCTTAGCGACAAAAAAAAAAAAAAAAACATCTAAGAATTTAAATATAAGGATACAAAACTATAGTTTTACTTTCTCACTATACTATAGTATAGAGAAAGTATAGTGATCGCAAAAAAAATCGAAGTTGAGACTTTGTGGAAATATCCGTTTTGGGACCTCCTGAATCCAAAAAAGTGGTTTTTATAAAATGTCTGTCTGTATCTATAGAAAGCTAGAGTGAAAACTATTAGATCGATGTCAAACAAATGTGTACCAGACATGTCAAGTAGGCCTGTATAGATGCACGAAAAACGGCTTTGAAAAATGTTGAATAAAAACCTCTTTTTGGAAAAAAAACCCAAAAAAATCTGTTATTTTTTTATATATATAAAAAAACGGCTCTAACTATTTTGATAAAATTTGGCTTATTTGTAGCCTTTAATGTACCCTACCATATGCAAAAAACCGCATCTTTCTAAAAATTTTCATTCAGCTAATAATAATAATAATAATAACTGATTTTTGGGGTTTTTTGGCCATAAAGGGGGTTGTTTTTCAAGATGTTTCAAAACCTTTTTTCGTGCATCTATACAGGCCTAATTGAAGTGTTTGGTGCAAATTTGTTCGAAATCGATGGGATAGTTTCACCTCTTCTACCCCACCTACAATTATGAAGTCACAGTGAATCTGTTTATTAATTTAAATATATTTTTGAGAAAGTATGTGCCAGTTCCTGGTACCTTTTTTTTTCAGATGTGTTCGAGTTAGTAATTATTGTTGTGTAAGAAATAACATTATTGGCTGCAGATACCAAACGGCTTGGCCGATTTAAATTTTTTTTCACCAAAATACAGAATTTTTTAATGAACTTCAATTTGAGGTGTCACAAGGATACGTTGCCATTTCAAAATTTTGACTTTGGGTAAGGGTGGCATAGGGGTGGCACTATTTTTTTTTTATTCCCCCAATTAGTACTATTCATTTCCCTTTACAGAATTTAGTTACTTGGGCTATAAGTCTTTTAATACGAGTTTGAAGTTTTCAAATGAACACCCTGTCCAAATCAACACCAACAGAAAAGTTCGATATTTCCTATTCTATTAATTATAGATTACTATGATGATCCACAATAAACGGAGATTAGATGATAATGCCATTTAAAAGTACAAATTAATCTTTGAAAATCTAGTTATGTAACTCTCCGACTATAATGTTGATGGCAACACTAAAAGTGCATGTATTCTCTAATATTGAGGCCACACATTTTTTATGTTTGTCCTCCTACATAAAACAGATTTATTTGAATAATGGAATGTATTATGGTAATAGACTCTGTCATTAGTAAGTAGGAAGCTGTGATTGTGAAACATGTTTCTTTTAATAATTCCATTACATTATGCAAGCTTTGAGCAGAGATATGAATTTGTTTAATTGAAGTAATTTATATCTCAAGCAACTCCCGCACACTTATCGGTTGTTATTTATGTAAGTATGATCAAGTTTAAATATATAACTATAACTTTTCTTAAAGAAAACTGTTTTATAAGTTTTGTTCAAGAATAGAGGTAATGATGAAATAAAACTCTTGCAATGAAATAGGTACAATGAAGGATAACATTAGAGTTTTGCCGGAGGAAACTTTTCTTTCTGATGAAATTGAGTAGCATTTGAAAAAATCTATCTCCATTATTTGTTCAGTATAGTATACAATCGCGTTTATTTTTTTTAAGATAGTAAACAATCATATGTATATTGTCAATGTAGTAAACAATCGCCTATATTTTCAGTATAGTAAACTATCACCGACAATTTTCGAGTAAGAAATATAGTAAACAATCACCAATATTTTAGTGTAGTAAACAATCGCCTATATTTTCAGTATAGTAAAAAATCACCGATAGTTTTCCAGTAAGAAATATAGTAAACAATCACCAATATTTTAGTGTAGTAAACAATCACCTATATTTTCAGTATAGTAAACAATCACCGATAGTTTTCCAGTAAGAAATATAGTAAACAATAGCTGATATTTTTTCTGTATAGTAAACAATCGCATATATTTCCAGTATAGTAAACAATCACATATATTTTTCAGTGCAGTAAATAATAGCCTATATTTTTCAATATAGTAAACCTTCGCCTATATTTTTTTCAATGTGCTAAAAAATCGGTGATATTTTTTCTGTATAGTAAACAATCGCATATATTTTCAGTATAGTGAACAATCGCCTATATTTTTCAGCATAGTAAACCTTCGCCTATATTTTTTCGATATGCTAAAACAACGTGCCGATATTTTTTTCAGTATAGTAAACAATCACTGATATATTTTCAGTATAGTAATTAATCGCCTATATTTTCAGTATAGTGATTAATCGTCGATAGTTTTCCAGTAAGAAATATATTAAACAATCTCATATTTTTTTCAGTATAGTAAACCAATGCCTATACTTATTCAATATGCTAAACAGTCACCATAATTTTTTTCAGTAGGCCTATAGTAAAATTCGCCTATGTTTTTCAATATAGTAAACAATTGCCTATGTTTTTCAGTATAGTAAACCTTAGCCTATATTGTTCAGTATAGTAAACAATCGCCGATATATTTTCAGTACAGTAAACAATCTCCTATAATTTCAGTATAGTGATCAATCGCCGATAGTTTTACAGTAAGAAATATAGTAAGCAATCACCAATATATTGATCGGTGTAGTAAATAATAGCCTATATTTTTCAGTATAGTAAACAATCGCCCATATTTTTCAGTAAGAAATATGGTAAACAAGCACCAATATATTCAGTATAGTAAACAATCACCGATATACGTTTCAGTATAGTAAACAATCGATTATAATTTCAGTATAGTGATCAATCGTCGATAGTTTTACAATAATAAATATAGTAAACAATCAACGATATATTGTTCAGTATAGTAATCGCCGGTATTTTTTAGTACAATAAACAATCGCCGATATTATTCAGCAAGAAATATGGTAAACAAGCACCAATATATTCAGTATAGTAAACAATCACCGATATATGTTTCAGTATAGTAAACAATCGCTTATAATTTCAGTATAGTGATCAATCGTCGATAGTTTTACAGTAAGAAATATAGTAAACAATCAACGATATATTGTTCAGTATAGTAATCGCCGATATTTTTTAGTACAATAAACAATCGCCGATATTTTTCAGTAAGAAATATGGTAAACAAGCACCA
>JAGFPH010002849.1:104179-122383 GCA_018207615.1 Philaenus spumarius | reverse complement strand
AACAATCGCCGATATTTTTCAGTAAGAAATATGGTAAACAAGCACCAATATATTCAGTATAGTAAACAATCACCGATATATGTTTCAGTATAGTAAACAATCGCTTATAATTTCAGTATAGTGATCAATCGTCGATAGTTTTACAGTAAGAAATATAGTAAACAATCAACGATATATTGTTCAGTATAGTAATCGCCGATATTTTTTAGTACAATAGACAATCGCTGATATTTTTTAGTACAATAAACAATCGCCGATATTTTTTTCAGTTTAGTAAACAATCGCATATATTTTTCAGATTAGTAAATAATAGCTTATATTTTTCAGTATAGTAAACAATATTTTTCAGTAAGAAATATGGTAAACAATAAAAAATATTGTTCAGTATAGTAAACAATCACCTATATATTCAGTATAGTGATCAACCGCCGATAGTTGTCAGTCTAGTAATCAATCGCATATATTTTTCAGTATGAGTATAGTAAACCTTCGCCTATATTTTTTTAAATATGCTAAACAGTTGCCGATATTTTTTCAGTTTAGTTAAATTCACATATATTTTTCAGTATATTAAGCAATGGCCTATATTTTATCAGTGTAGTAAACAATTAACTATATTAAATGATGTAACAATCTAGATATTATCTAACTTAACATTAAAGACATTTTAAAGATCATAAAGATTATTGTCATGAACCAACAATAAAATAGACTTTATGATCTTTAAAATCCCGTAAATGTCTTTTATGATCCGTTGCATCGGCCTGACTTACTAAGACATTTTCTCCTGACCGCCAGAGTTAAAACCCCTAAAGCCCCCATGTTTTCAGTGCTATGATGAGCTCAGAATGGGTTTAGGAACGAATCTCCAACTTATGCTCTTGAATTATTTAGCGGTTTTAAATAGAAAGTCAATCTAAATGTCTTTGGTATATAATGTAAATTATAATTGTTTTTTTTCATATATATAGACCTTCAATTATACCTTATTAGAACTCATTTACTGCATTTAAACTTTATAGCGCTTTGCCTACGAATGTAACTTTAAGTCTAACTTTACTTTCATTCAAGAGTTGTTCATTGTTTTGATATTTGGCAAATTATATTTTAGAACACTACATCTTGACAAGTTGTTGAATACATTTATTCTACATTCGTTGCTGAACTTTGTCAAAGTTGATTGCTAAACGTTTCCCAGATATTCATAAGTTTAACTTTAATTAAGTTCCTCTTGTAGCCTTGGAAATTTACAATGAGAAACTTCTTTGACTGAATATTTAACAATTTCTGGTTGAGCATAGAAGATGTTAAGTCATAGAAATTGTAATCTATAATTTCCCACAACACTTTACTAGAAAAGCCCTGAGTAGTGAGTATTTGTTTTTCACGACCTAAACGTTACCCAAAACCGATGCACCCAGATGGATCGTCCAAAGCCCCGTATTCTAAAAGAGACCAGGGCGGCATTTCAGATATTTTAAAATTATTTAGAAATAATTTTTTGGCTAAAATACTAGACAATTGGAGTATTGAAGTTACTTTAGTTTATTTGTGTCTGTGTTTTATCAACTAATATAAAAGCGAATGTACGTCCGTACATAAGAGCATACATACATACATGTAAGTACGTGAGTAACAAAATAATATAATATAACAGCTGATTGCATCTATAGTCTGTAATACGGAAGCAAAACCTATATTATAATACAGTATATTTTGGGGTTATATTTACAACATCAATCAATACTAGGGGCTCTGCCCCTGGACGCTTCGCTCGCAGTTGGAAAATTCGCTAAAGAATCTCGTGAATTTTTAGCTCGTTTTTACATAGGTTTGTAAAATTATGAAACCAGGCTTAAATATATTAACAATAATTACAAGATTAATTATAACCTCAAATACATGATTTAGAAACGTAAGAGGCTTTCATTACGATTTTAGTCCTAGTTCTACTATATATTCTGTCAACTAAAGTTTTGAAACCAGGCCTAAATATAGTATACATTATTGCAGCATTAACATAACCTTAATACTATATTTCAGAAATGAGCCAGGCTATATTACAAAATTGACTATTAGAATTTATCCATCTTTGCCAAGTTTATATATTTTTTTTACAAAATAAATTGTTAAATCAGGCCCAATTTATTCTAATTCCAACGTGCCAAAAAATTATAAATTAGCTTGTTTTTTTTAACAGTAATTAAAAACTATCCAATGAACAGCTGATAAAACAGTATAAATTGGCTTGTTTATAAACAGCTGTTTTGATCGCTTTATTTACTATTTCGTTGTTATTTTGTAACCAACATGGGGTTCTAGTTGAGAACAGCGTGACCACAGGTTTTTTTAAAATTTCTTTATATTATGAAAGAACACGTTAAACTGATTATAAAAACATGAAAAATATCCGCGGGAAATAAAAATTATAGAAATTACGAGAGAAATAAAAGTAGAAAATATAGAGGTTAACTTCAGTATTTTTTTTTTATTCACACTATATATCATTTTTTCCTATATATACATATAATGAAATTAGACACTTCACTGATCGCCGGAAATCAATTATAAACATTCTAAATCAAATATAACATAACAAATTAACAAACCAAAAATCGCTTATGGGATTTTAACATAGACAATGTACACCCATTTTAATACGCGATAGGAACAGGGTTGCAAGATTGGCTGCAATTAGATTTGAGTGGGTTTATCAGTGCCTCCTATATTGCCTAAAATTAGAAAATAATAAGTGTTTAAGTTAGAACCCTACGAATGTGATAATATTGACGAAATATTATAATTATACTGTTATCGGTTACATATTGTGACTAAACAGTATAGGTCAGTACCTCTAGTTTTTTTTTAATTGTAATTATATAATGTGATAATAACGACGACATTTTATAATAATACTGTTATCGGTAACATATTGTGACTAAACAGTATAGGTCAGTACCTCTAGTTTTTTTTTATTGTAATTATATAATGTGATAATAACGACGGCATTTTATAATAATACTGTTATCGGTAACATATTGTGACTAAACAGTATAGGTCAGTCCCTCTAGTTTTTTTTTTTTATTATTCTAATTATATAATGTTATAATAACGACGAAATATTATAATTATACTGTTATCGGTAACATATTGTGACTAAACAGTATAGGTCAGTACCTCTAGTTTTTTTTTTTATTCTAATTATATAATGTGATAATAACGACGAAATATTATAATTATACTGTTGCGTCATCTTTTCCTATTACATATGTTCAATGTGGCAACGTTGGCAATCAGAAATGATAACTTTCTTCTTTTATAGTGGTATTCAATGTAATTTCTTAACGACAATTATTATTGTTTTTAAACTAAAAGTTTTGGAAAGTTATATAAATATCTACATATATTTTCGTGATTTCTTTCATCAATTTTGTTTAGTGCAGTTATTATTGATATTTCTTGGTGTATTAAGTGATTTGTTTCTTTTATTTAGTGTTAAAATATAAAAAAAAAACTGAAGTTAACCTCTATATTTTCTACTTTAATTTCTCTCATAATTTCTATAATTTTTATTTCCCGCGGATATTTTCCATGTTTTTATAATCAGTTTAACGTGTTCTTTCATAATATGAAGAAATTTTAAAAAAACCTCAGGTCACGACGTCCTCAATTTTTACCCTATGTTTAAAATTTTCAACTTTTAAATGACTTTTTCTCAAAAATGGTGTTTTTACACGAAATACAACTATATGGGTGTACTTAAAAATCAAAACTATACCTAAATACAAAATTTCTTTGAATTCGTTAGGGCCGTTTTCGAGATCCGAGACAGATACAAAGATAGATACAAAGATAGAAACAAAGATAGATATAAAAATTGCTCACTTAAAGTAATAGGATAAGTCGTGTGAAGTTGATTTTCTTAAAATGTGAGTTAAAGAAATATAGTAGGCTATAATACGTTACATGATTTGCTTTGAGGTTTTAAAATGAATATTAAAACAACCTTTTACTAACAATATACCCATTCGTTTAGCTTCGAAAACATTCTTACATCTTCATATAAACATATTCACTATTAATTTCTTCATTATAATATCAATAACTTCTGAACCATTTGTTCTTTCAATAAGAAGTTAGAAATCAATTAAAAGATATAAAATTTTTGCCTCACTTCTGATTCAGCTTTAACAATGTCGTCTTTTTTGTCTTCGGTGTCGTCTATAAGCTCTTTAGAATTTCATCGTCAGTCAGCATTATTTGGAAACCAGAATCTGTTAAACGACATTTAATGCCAATCGTGTATCTCATCTGAAGTCTACTTAGAACAACCAGTAATTTGTTGAATATCGTTCTGGATTCCTTTCGTCAAGATGAAGTCTTAATTTTCTTGGACATTTTGACTATCTTTTTCCCGTGGATTTTCTTGCTTTTTCCTTTTGAACATCCTCTTTCTTTGAAATTTCATAAAGTCTGTTCCAGGCTTTCTTTAACGTAACAGCTTGTCACAGGGTTCTATGAGTAGGCAATCGCCAGCAGTCGTTCTAGTCAATTTGTTTACGGTAGGCTAAAACTACCACGCACAGTACAGTAAACAACAGAGACAGCAGACATCTGACAGACAGCAAGCAGAGCTAGTAAAATGCAAGCGAATATTTAAACAACTTCAGTTTACTGGTTTTGCGAACACGTTACAAGATCCGCCATTCCTTATACATTGGCCCACATTGTATTTCAATTTATTTGGCACACTATTTGCTTCCATATACTGTTAAAGCAGTACAATAACTGCACACACCACAATCAGCTTCTATAAATGCGAGTGTACGTAGGTGAATAACAAAAGAGTACATAGCTTGTGCAAGATTGTATTGTTTGATTTATTGTTTAACATATTATGACAGCTGATTTCGAAACAACTTACGAAATGGGGAAGCACAATATCCATTTCAGGGGTATTGCCAAGTAAACTATTTTAACACGACTTACGAAATATGGAAGCTCAATGTCCAATTCAGAGGTATTGCCAAGTAAACTATATACTCTGCTATATACACATGTTTACAATATACAGTAGAGGGTGACGCGTGACGGTAAAATCCGATTTACCGCATTCGATTGTTAGACAAGATGCGCCTGTACACTTCAATACAAAATCATAATCCATAATAAACTGATACAAGGTAACAATTAAAACATACACGAACATTAGTTTACCTAACTAATTACATTTACTTAATTTAATTAAATTTACACAACCTGTCAGTTCGTTGTCCTTCCCAGCTACTCCAAGGTCGACCTCCTTCACTTGATATTCCACCCCTCAATCATAACATAGATGTATATATATATATATATTTTTTTTTTTCTCCGATTACACGCTTCCTCAGCAAGGGATTTATTTAAACGTCGGCTGTACTTAAACGGTAGGATTTAGGGAAAATGCACAACAAATTTAACCTCTAAAACTGAAATGTTTAATACCAAAAGTTTAAAATGGATCTAAACGTTTAGAAAACTTGCTTCGTCCAATCAGTTCAAAATTTGTTAAGAATATTTTTTTAAATCATTAAAAAACTCTCATTTTTTTTGTTTGTAGAATACTGGGGGAAACCCCTGCGTGCTCCGCACGCCAACCCCTTTGGAACCTTCTATACACATAATCATGTTATCTTTTCTTTATAATAAGGGTGTAGGATTAATATTAACCCCAAAGCTAAGATTGTAAATAATGTTAAGGGTCTTCTATACCTTGTGTAAAACAGCAAAAATATGCACTTCGTACTAACGTGTTTCGGACGCCATTTTTCAACCTAAAAAGATGTGAAACATCTTAAAGTGTTCTTAAAGGCTTTTTGCTTTTGTCTTATATCTATCTCATAATTGAAAGAAATCGAAGGCAACTCCTTTTAATCAACAGCTTAACTGAGTAAAAATCCATTATTTTTAACGCATTTTTTGGGAGTTTTAAGCAATAATTTCCATATTTTAAGCTAACACGTAAAAAATTTAAAGCTTTCTTTATAACTTACAGTAGTTTCCCAGATTATTTATAAATAGAATCCGAAACGCGTTATTACGAATGCATGTTTCAACGATTTTGCGGCTTAAGTCAGACCTTTTGTATTGAAATCATACTGTACACTCGGGAGTTTTCTTCAATGTAAAGAAGAGCCTTAAATGTTCAAATCAAATTATTTTGTATTTTTTTATAACATCCGTTATTATAAAGGTTAAAAGAACCAGCAAGGCTCAGGTCTACACTTTAATAAAAACCTAACCTAAAAGTTAAAAATACAAATAATTGCTTCATCGTTTGAAATCAACTGTTAAACGAAATATTGGAGCAAACAGCTGTTTTATCTGTTATTTTATTCAATTGGTTATAATGTTAACAAATATCAACATTTTGGTTTATCAGTCTAGGCCTAACCTAAGATTATTTTCCGACTAAATTTATTTACATTATTTACCATCTTATCTTTGGGGTTATTATTAATCGTACACATTTATTATAAAGAAAAGATAACATGATTATGTGTAGCACGCAGGGGTTTCCTTAGTAATTTATAAACTTTTTTTATGTTTTAATTTATGACTGTTAGACTAATGCAAACGTAGGGGTAGCGTAGGACAAGAAACCCCAACGGTATTAACTAGACTAACCTGGACAACGGTGAAGTACCAAACTTAGACGAACACTTTAAACACCGCGACAACCCGGATCAGTTGACACGAATTCAACAGCAGACAAAATAGACCATACGTTGATATGAATAAAAATATTTTGTTTGAATAATAAATTAGTCGTATATCACAATTCTGCCTAATTTCATAACATGAAGTATCGTTCGATTACATGTAATCGTATCTCTCCCGCCGTAATATAGATGGCACTGGTGATAGCAACATGTCCAGTATTCCCTAATGTGCTATATACATTAACCATATTTGCAGTGCATTGTATGCCTCTGTCTGTTGCTATGACAACGGGATTTAAATAAAACAATATTTATTTGAACAGTAGAGGGAAATGTCAAAACACACAGTTGAAATTGTTTCAGTAAATGCTGATTCTAATAATAATTTTCATAGCAATATATATAATTTAAATGTATTTATTAATAAAAGCTCTTTGTTATGTTCAATTACATGTATAACTGTTTTCTTTTTTGTTATTGCCTTATGGACTGGGTATATATCATATGATTGTATAAATACCTTTGTTATACTCCTTGCAGTCCAACATCTCTATAATCGGTGACGACCGTTTCGCCTATTTTATTCAGGCATTGTCAAACCGAATTTTTGTTCTTTTGCATTCAATTTAAATGCGCGTCAACTTTAAAATACCACATAATACACAACACAACACATCAACATACATCACAGCACCTTGAATAAGAAACACTTAAATTTTTTTTTTTAAACATGTCACAGTACCCTCCTTCGTATACGCACGTGTTCACTCATTCATTGCTCGGTTAATTACTATGCTTCGAGTATAGATGGCGCTGATGACAGCCTATATTATTCAGAATAGTATATTTGGCGAAATATCGACATGCTGAGTAGGCCTGATATTATCGTCAAGCGCTGACATTTTAGGTTATGCCTAGAAAGTAATTTTAAGTCTAGGCCAACCTAAAGTAATTGTATTTATGTTGCCGTTAAGGCAGGTAAATTAAATTAAAAATATACACACAACAATTTTAGGTTAGGCCTACACTGATGAACCAACATTTTATGTTTATTGAATGTATTTCAGCGCTTGACGATAATATCGGAACCCATCGTCTTTTAATTTAAATTGATGAACCAAAACACATGTTTATTGAAGGTATTTACATTAATTTCCATAGCAAACAATTTGATAACGTTTTTTTGTTACTCGTATTTTATATTCGTCATTGCCATAACGACCAATTAATAAAAAAATGTTTCGTTACGCATTACATTTTCTATTTGCTAATTCCTACCGCAACCCGCGTTAAGAAACTTCGTTCCAAAAACGTTTGGCAAAATGTAAACACTTTGTCTCAAAAAGTTGCATTCTCGATTATTTATCTATACATAATTAATTTGCTAGGGGTTATTTTGTGAGTAGAACCGTAAAACCTTAAGTAGTAAAGAGTAAAACCTCCTAGAGTTTTTAACCGATTTTGATGTTTTTGGTGTCATTTTACAGAGTTCACTCTGAAGTTGTGCTTCCCTTAAAATGAGCTCAATGTATGTTAAGGGCTTCGCCCCTGTGGCCCTCAAAGTTGCCATGTTAATCTTATGGAAGGTCAATCTTAAGGAAGAAGAAGAAAGATTTCTTTTGATTTTATCAGGGGCACAAAAAACAGCTGTTCGTATGAAAAGCTTAAAACAGCTGATTTTGATCAACAGCTGATTTTGATCAACAACTGATTTGGATCAAAAACTGAATATAATTTTAGGTTAGGTAAATCAAGCAATAGCGAAGCATTGCCATGTCCACTAGTTAGTTATTACTTTATAGATTGCCACGTAAACAAAATGCCTCGGAGAGACTTTAACGTTGGGTCTGTTAAAGTGTTTACCATCAAAGAGCATACTGCACAACATACCCTTCCTGCAATTAAACATTACAACCCTTTGACTTTAGAACAGCTTCGGCTTCAGGACATCTAAACATGTTTACATTCTCTCGAGGTCGATCACAACCCCTTTCATGTATCGGCTAAGCCATGCCTCAGAAAGCATTTGAAATGATTAAAACTTTGATAAATTAACCAAGTTGATGTCTTTGAATTGCTCGGTTGGGTTTGTAAAAACTCTTTCAAGTTTGTATTTGAAAAGTTCACATATTTCACCTAAAAACTATCAATCCACTGTTATTCACCAGCAAAACTTTGATCGTTTACCAACTTTTCAAATGACGACACTTCACTCAACTCTCCTTAACACCTTCGATAAACTGCTTCAATTATGCGTCAAAACGTAGGGTCGATTTAACAAGCAGATAATCGAAAATTCATTGAATGGATTAAAATTAACGTTTCCACTTTAACGTGATCATTGCTACGCAATTTTCATATTTCCTATGCTAGGAGGTGACGTTTATTATTTTTTTTATTTATAGCCTAAATGAGTAGAAATTACTTTATTTTTTATTTTTAAATCTTTCTACGTAATAATCACATTTTAAAACGGACGCACGTGTGCGTCCATAGCACGTATTATTAAAATTGGCGTGCCAAGCAAGCAATGCTCTGTGCATTGAAAATTCTTCCAACACGGGGATTGGCGTGCGAAGCACGCAATGCATTGTGTAATAAAAATACTACCAATACGGGGGGTTGGAGTGCGAAGCACGCAATGCACTGTGTATTGAAAATTCTCTAAATATAGGGGTTGGCGTGCGAAGCACGCAATGCATTTTGTATTGAAAATACTCCCGATACGGGGATTGGCGTGCGAAGATCACGCAATGCATTGTATATTAAAAATACTACCAAAACGGGGGGTTGGACTGCGGAGCACGCAATGCACTGTGTATTGAAAATTCTCCCAATACGGGGATTGACATGCGAAGCACGTAATGCACTATGCATTAAAAATACTACATATACGGGGGTTGGCGTGCGAAGCACGCAATCCACCATGCATTGAAAATACTCTCAATATGGGGGTTGGCGTGCAAAGCACGCAATGAATTTTTTATTGAAAACACTCCCGATACGGGGATTGGCGTGCGAAGAGCACGCTTTGCATTGTGTATTAAAAACACTACCAATACGGGAGGTTAGAGTGCGAAGCACGCAATGCACTGTGTATTGAAAATTCTCTCAATATGGGGGTTGGCGTGCGAAGCACGCAATGCTCTGTGTATTGAAAATCCTCCCGATACGGGGGTTGGCGTGCGAAGCACGCAATGCTCTGTGTATTGAAAATACTCCCAATACGGGGGTTGGCGTACGAAGGGCGTAATGCAATGTGCGGCGGCCGCTTCTCATAGTGTTTAGTGTCAAGCTCACATGTGCGTCCTTAGCAGTGAAAATACACATACTACATAGTTCCAGTATTTAAGCTTTCCTACTCTATGACTTTACGAATTAACTTAGACTTCGCATATATAACGTGTTTACATTTAACACAATAATGATTGTTAGCTTCTTTGATGTTTGATACTTTTTGTAGCAGAAACATTTTAGTTACCTCTTGAATACAGGATGTTAAAAACTTATAACGTAAGTTTATTAGTCTCCCAGGATGTTCTACGGTTTGTATTGTGTTAGTTATTGAGTTCCTAAAGGTGAGACTATACTCAACCGTCACGTCACGTCCCGCTCCGTCCACTACCGTCATTTTAGGTAGAGTTGCTATAGGCTTACTCAACCGTCACGTCACGTCACGTCTCGTTACGTCCCGTACAGGCGCTAAAAGTATATTTTTGATTCATCGGTATATTTTTAGGGCACGTTGGGTTTTTTGGTTTTATGTTATAACGCTAGTGATATCTATTTCTTGAGATCGGACCGATTGTTTCAATGAAAGAAAATTTTGTCATTTTAATCAAAAATATGAAATTTCATTTTTACTTTATTGTATTATTTACAAGTACACTTTTTGTGTTTTTTATTTGTTTTAGGTTAATAAAGTAACCATAAAATTTATTTGGTTACAAAAAAACAAAAATTTGTTTAAGTAAAATTATATAAATTACCGCTTAAGTTAATACTCCGTTTATTATTTTTTACATTATCATCTAAATGTATTTACCGATTGTCAATAATAAGAAAACTCCTCCTCTTTGCATTGCTAAAAATTAAAAATGCTAGTATATATTGGACAGTAAAGTTTCACAACAAAATGTCATTGTAGAGGTTGTAGCCAGGTTTAGTACCAGTAGTAACAAATAATTTAAGTTCAAGTTTACTGTAAGAAGTAGTTGTTGATTTAATACATAGTTGTTTATTCTTGACAATACCACTTCCTAAAGATCACATGTACAGACGTTTCCTGCAACAAGAAATTAAAATGTAGTCAATACGGCAATAGTGAAATGTAGGCGGTATTGCTACTCTTGTTTATTTATGTTTCAGAAAAATCATTTGACGCCAACTATTCATGTTTGAATCTAAACAAAATGAGCAAGTACTTTCGATAGATCTCTGAGCATTATTTATTTATTTATAATTAATTTAAAAAAAGCCTTAGCCGCAGTCGACGAAGAAGTTATTGTATTATCTGTGAAATTAATTTCGTCTTTTAATACTAACTATATTATTTATTGTAAACAAAACTAAGAGCTTTGAGTTTATGAGACGTGAATACAGAAAGGAAACCGTATGATTTAATGCTAAAGTTGCTTTAGAAGCAATGATTAGTGTATTTTATAGATAAAAAGTGTTATTATAATGAAAAGAAATCATTAATTTTGTATTATCTCTGATACGGAGCCAACAAAATATAGTGAACAAACATTCAGGCATCCAACGATGTTTCCTGAATGTACGCGGAAAAAGCCGAAGAGGGAAGTCGCTTGACGTGACCCCTGGCTACACACACCGCCACGTCACGTCACGGCACGGTATGCTCTCTTGAGTATTCAAATATTTTCCAGCCGCGACGTGACGGGTGTGTATAGCCAACTCCATTTGATTACACAGGGAGCATACTTCTGGAAAATAACAGGACGGGATGTGACGTGACGTGACGGGTGTGTATAGCCACCTCCATTTGATTACACAGGGAGCATACCTCTGGAAAATAACAGGACGGGATGTGACGTGACGTGACGGTTGTGTATAGCCGCACCTTTACACAAAATTTGAAAATGTTCTGTTAAAGTTTGGTAAAAAGGACGAAATAGAATTTCATGTGAACTTTATTGACTCTCATAACAGTATCTGTTTTCATAATAAATGGAGAAACTAACCCTAACAGCTCAACATAAGTCTCTTCATCCATTTTTAAATAATTCCGCCAGTCATCGGGTTCATTTCGCAATTCTTTCAATAATGTTATGCGAGAAAATTCACTTTTTTCAGGAACCACTGGCGGCTCTACTTTTTTCTTGGTTTTCGCGACATTTTCACTTTTCTTGCCAAACAAACGATACGTAAAGACCACAACAGTACTTCCTCCATGAAAAAAGCTAACTGAGTGCGCCGCAGTCGACAATGAAGATTGGACAAGAAATCGTTGCGAGTAAACGGTACTCACACCTTCGATAAATTTTTAACATGGGAACTTTTCGTCTTATTGATATGTAGTCATGGGTAGTGGTTATGGTCCACTAGTATCACAATTATTGACTCTGCTTCATTTTAAGTGTTCTCGAATGGAACCTCAAGTTAAACATAGAATTGCAAATATCCTACAAACCTTCTTTGATCTAAAAGGCTTTTCAAAGTTGAATAAAAAATTTAAAATTCCACAAAAAACTAAGTTTCTAATCGTTCAAAGCACACCTAAAGTATTTTATAGGATCAATATTTTCGCGAAATCGTCTAATTTTCCATAAACCATTCCTATCAATACGGTATATGTTTTTTAGGTTATTTGTGCAGTGTTATTTTCCGAACTTGTGGTTGGGCTTCCCAGATTCTAATCATTGAGTACACACATATTCATCCTGCCGGTAGACGACCCACAACACTCGTTTGTCGTTTCATAAATGAAACGTATTATTCTTTAACATGTAAAAGTACTTTAACGACAACAAAATAAGTGGCACCACTAAAAGCAGCATTAGTATTTCCTAATGCACTGCATTCGTTACGATTTACCAGAGAACATCTCATGTCTATGCTAATAAATTTATACATTAGTATGAACATGGCGAGAACATTAGAGTACATTTATTTGAATAATGTCAGTTTTCTGGTAATGTGACTGTCGTTAGTATACGATGCTTTACTCCTGACGACTTCTGGGAACTATTATCTGATTTGGGGATAACGTATGATTGCTCTGAAGAATTGAAATGTGGGTTAAATGATTCGACCACGCAGCTGAACCGCTGACGTGAGTTGAACAAATTTCCAAAATTAAGTTTATAGGCCTATGTTTTAGTTTTTCAACCAACAATTTGGGAAATAGGTCTATTCACGAGGGTGCTGAATAGCTGTAAAATGGTTCGCACGCCATTAAGCATATTATGAGTAACTTCAATACACAATGCATTGCGTGCTTCGCACGCCATTCTGAATATTGGGAATGCCTGCAATACACAAAACATTGCCTGCTTTGCACGCCATTCCGCATATTGGGAGTATCTTCAATACACAAAGCATTGCGTGCTTCGCACGCAAACCCCACAGTAGAATTCACCACATGGCTTTGAACCTGGTACTTCTATGGTACATTACTTTTTGGTCGATTTTTGGGGAAAAAAGGAGCCATAAGGTCACGTAAAAAAACAAAATGTGCAGAATAACATCCTACATTTATATGTGTAGAAAAAACTCAAAAACAAATTCATTCTCGTAGGAAAAACCTCGAAAAATATTTACTTCAGGTCAAAAAACGTGCTTCCGATTGTTGGATTTTTTTGGCTAACGAACTCATCCGAGTGACCTAGACAACCAACATTTGTACCAAATTTGGACCAAATCGGATTTAAAATGCGGCCGCTAGAGTGCGAACACACATATATATATATATATATATCTATCTATATCTATAAGATTATAGCTGTATGGATTTAGTCACGTTAAGCTACCGATGAAATAGACATTGTGCTTCCTCGTTTTGCAAGTTGTGTTAAAATAGTTTACTTAGGCCTAGTAATACCTTTGAAATGAACATTGCACTTTCTAATTTTTGTAATTTGTGTTAAACTAGTGTACTTGGTGAGACCTCTAAAATGTCTAAATTTGCTAACTTGGTTGCTATGGTAATGAATGTAATTGCATTAAAGAAACATGTGTTGGTTCAGTATAGGCCTAACCTAAAATTTTGTTTTTCTTATTATTTGACTATTTCAAATCCTGTTTATTTTTCAATTTTAAATGGTACAAGATAACAATAATGATCAAATTTCGGATTGAACCGGTATAACAAACGATTTATATTCATGATAGTTTTCACTTATGTCGGCAGTCCCACGACTGCTTTTTTTTCTTTTTTTTTAATTATATTTTCCAGGTGTGTACTAATCTGCCAGTAATTTTTCCAGGAGCTTAATAGTATTCGAAGTATCAAGTTTGTACATTTAACGTTTATAACCATATTCAGGTGTTCCAGGACATTTCAGACAATAAACTTTTAAAGAAGCATTCATTCTATTTCACAGTATCTGAGGTTGTTGTTGCAACGCGTTAACTGAATCATTTAATAAAGTTGTTTTATTTTACGAGTGGATTAGATCTGCAGTAAATAAAATAAGGGATACATTCACCCGCTGATTGGCTCTAACGAGCACATCAAAATTCACAAGGTCTGCAGGTGTTTACGTAAGAATAACTGTGATCTCGGCGCATCCCTTACGCGCATGCGTTATGAACTTTCGGCCCTGTGTCCCGACTCAACCTCCTCTACAATTTCAATTTCCTTGTTTTTTATCGCCGGCGTTCTTAAAACCGTCTCAGAATTATGTTTGTTTTTAATGCGGTAATCCTTGGACAGACCTTGTTCCAAGAACCTATTCACATTGGGCTAGGTTTCATATAATACGACTTACGTAGAGGAGAGAATTTTGCTTTTGATACAAAATTATTCGTTCGCTTACTGCTAACACCGAGTAGCTAAAAATGTTAAATTATATTGAGAGAACACTCTAGTAGCCCAGTCGGTATAGGTTACAACTACCAGTAATTTTCAATACGGCTGAATTTTTTTTATACGTACATTAAAGTATGTAGATTAACATAAAAAAAGTTTACCAGTCTATCGATTTCCCAAAGTCGGAAAAAAAATCGATTATCATTTTTTTTTCGATTATCCTTAATATTTCGAGCTGGGATGAAGATAGAGGAAAATAAAAAATACCACCGTGTAGGAGAGGTATTTTTCAACAAAAAAGGTCATATGTATTTATTTCATCCGAGCAATGGTTTGTCTGGAAAAAATTCGATAATGCAGGTATGTATTTTGCAGCAGGGAAAATCACTAAAAGGGGACATCTTATTCATATATGAAGCGTTGGCTCATTCTAAATTGGCCGAATTTTAATATATCGAATTGAAACTTGACATAGGAGTTAAAATATATATTTTAAACATTTATGCTGAGTCTCAGCTTGTTATGTTAAAAATGACCCGATCTAGGAGTCGATTTCGATTATCGATTTTAGGAGTACCGGACCCACGAACTAATTTCAATTTATTCCAGTTTCGTCAATTTTTGGAATATCAACACCAAATTTGTTTTACAAGTTGAGTACACCAGTATAAATATTCTTAGTAAGTATGAACGATTTTTTTTTGTTATTTTTAAAAACGAGGCGCTTGAAAATAGTCTTCTGTTTTACCTATCTCGTTTTAACTATAACACTTTTGGATTCAACGACTCCATTTTCGACATTTTTGAACATATCGATTTAAAAATTGGAACAGAAGTTAAAAATACAATTGTTTTTTGCTATACTTATTTTAAAAACTATATTTAATAAAATGACTAATCTGCAACTGATCAACTCAAGCGTTTTGATGAAAAATCTAAAAAGGTCTAAAATTATACTTTTTTAATTTATTTGTGCTTTTAAAAGTAAATAATGAAAAAGGTTTATACTCCTTGATCTTGTTTGAATATATATATTTAACTTGTAAAAAAACTTTCAGGTTGATATTTTGAAAATTTTCTAAACTGGAGCTGTTTAAAATGAATTGGTGGGTCCGGTACTCCTAAAATCAAGAAACCCATTAATAAGTCAAGTGGCTCTAGATCAGGTAATTTTCAAGATAACAAGCTGAGACTCAGCATAAATGTTTAAAATATATATTTTAACTCCTATGTCAAGTTTCAATTCGATATATTAAAATTCGGCCAATTTAGAATGAGCCAACTTTTCATATATGAATAAGATGTACCCTTTTAGTGATTTCCCCTGCTGCAAAATACATACCTGCATTATCGAATTTTTTCCAGACAAACAATTGCTCGGACGAAATAAATACATATGACCTCCCCTACACGGTGGTATTTTTTATTTTCCTCTATCTTCATCCCAGCTCGAAATATTAAAGATAATCGAAAAAAAATGATAATCGATTATTTTTTTTCGACTTAGGGAAATCGATAGACTGGTAAACTTTTTTTTATGTTAATCTACATACTTTAATGTACTTATAAAAAAAATTCAGCCGTATTGCAAATTACTGGTACTTTTGGTCTAAATTGACCTTTACCGACTGGCCTATAGTCGAATTAACATAAAGTTGTTTGGATTTTGTGCCTTCTTACTCGAAAACTGTTATATAAAGTTTATATATAGACTATTAAGCAGTCACGGGACTGCCGACAGAAGTGAAAACTGTAATGAATCTAAATCGTTGGTCATATTGGTTTAGTCTGAAATTTTATTATTTTAACATTACCAAGTAAACTATTTTAACAGAACTTACAAAATGAGGAAGCACAATGCACATTTCAGAGGCATTACCAAGTAAACTATTTTAACACAACCTACAAAATGAGGAAGCACAATTTCCATTTCAGAGGTATTACCAAGTAAACTATTTTAAAACAACTTACGAAATGAGGAAGCACAATGTCCATTTCAAAGGTATTATCAAGTAGATTATTTTAACACAACTTACGAAATAAGGAAGCACAATGTCCATTTCAGAGGTATTACCAAGTAAACTATTTTAACACAACCTACAAAATGAGGAAGCACAATGTACATTTCAGAGGTATTACCAAGTAAACTATTTTAAAACAACTTACGAAATGAGGAAGCACAATGTAAATTTCAGAGGTATGACCCAGTAAACTATTTTTAAAACAAATTACGAAATGAGGAAGCACAATGTCGATTTCAGAGGTATTATCAAGTAGAATAATTTAACACAACTTACAAAATGAGGAAGCACAATGTCCATTTCAAAGGTATTACCAAGTAAACTATATACTCCTCTATATACACATGTGTACTATATATAGTAGAGCGTGACGTAAAATGCGAGACGGTAAAATCCGATTCACCACCCGCTAATTTTTCTGAACGCAGTGCGGGTATTGAAGTTTTCCCTTTAATATTGTATTTACTATCAGAGTCGTTTCGGACGAATTCGTCTGAGCGACTTGGGAAACCTACGTGTGTACCGAATCTGGAAAAAAGCCGTTATGCCGAATGCGGCCGATAGAATGCGAACACATTAAATTCATAAAGTGTTTAATGACCATTTATGGACAATGATCGGTGTTCATTTACTACTCCCATCTTAGGTCTCACCATAACGGTCACTTCAATAGCTCATACGGGCGCCCATACACACGTTCACTGCTAAGGACGCACACGTCAGCTTGACACTGAAACCTATGAGAAGCGGCCGACGCACAGTGCATTGAACGACAACACCCGTATTGGCAGTATTTCAATACACAATGCATTGCGTGCTTCACACGCCAACCCCCGTAATTGGGAGTATTTACAATACACAATGCATTGCGTGCTTCGCACGCCAACTCCCTCGTTGGGAGTATTTTCAATACACAATGCATTGCGTGCTTCGCACGCCAACCCCCATATTGGGAGTATTTTCAATACACAGTGCATTGCGTGCTTCGCACGCCAACTCCCTTAATGGGAGTATTTTCAATACAGAATGCATTTCGTGCTTCGCACGCCAACCCCCGTATTGGGAGTATTTTCAATACACAGTGCATTGCGTGCTTCGCACGGCAAACCCCGTATTGGGAGTATTTTCAATACACAATGTATTGCGTCCTTTGCACGCCAACCACCGTATTGGGAGTATTTTCAATACACAGTGCATTGCATGCTTCACACGCCAACTCCCTTATTGGGAGTATTTTCAATACACAGTGCATTGCATGCTTCGCACGTCAACACCCGCACTGGGAGTATTTTCAATACACAATGCATTGCGTGCTTCGCACGTCAACCCCCGTATGGGAGTATTTTCAATACACAATGCATTGCTTGCTTCGTACGCCAACCCCCGTATTGGGAGTATTGTAATACACAGTGCATTGCGTGCTCGCACGTCAACCCCCGTATTGGGAGTATTTTCAATACACAGTGCATTGCGTGCTTCGCACGCCAAC
>JAGFPH010002849.1:71863-101934 GCA_018207615.1 Philaenus spumarius | reverse complement strand
CCAAAACGGATATGTCCACAAAAATCTCAACATCGATTTTTTTGCGATCACTATAGCCTACTTTCTCTATACTATAATATAGTGAGAATGTAAAATTGGTAGTGAAAGGGAGTTGACAAAATTGAAAACATCTTGTTTTTTATTTGCAGAAATAATTTATTAGAAATTTTGCTGACGCCATTAAACAATTTCTTGTGTTTAAACTGTACGTAGATAAAAGGACCGGCGCAGTTCTGGTGTAATTATAAATTCAAATGTCGGAGATTTACATATTTAAACCCGGATACCGACGTCCCTTCTATACGTTGTGGGAACTTTACATATTCATGAAGCATTCTTCTAAGGCACAGCGTGGATCATTGTCATAACCTATTTGTCTTTGCAGAGTTTCCGTGCACTTTGTCGAGTTTGTCATTAGGCTAAAAGACAGACCAATCAAATAACACAATTTTGTATTGTCAGGTAACTGTGGCTATTTGTTTGATAGAATTACAAAATATTAAATATTTTAAATATTTTCCGCTTGACAAAAAAAATCTTGTTAAAAAAATAAAATACAATAAATGAAAATGTAAAATTTATTAAACACATTGCAGTACCTAAATTAGGTGATTAATTATTTACTTCGCCTCACAGAATTTATATGGGGTTGAACCTTAATTATTGCTCTTCAAACAACAAAATTTACTTGTTTATCTATATATATAAAAGCGAAATACCACTCACTCACTCACTCACTCACTCACTCACTCATCACGATTTCTCAAAAACTACCGAACGGATTGAAATTAAATTTGGTATGTAGCTTCCTCTAGGGCCATAGGTGCTCACTAAGATAGGTTTTAAAAAAATTCAAAATTTTAGGTGGGGTTTGGGGGGATCAAAGTTATTAAATCATGATTTCTTCAAAACTACTGAACGGATTGGAATGAAATTTGGTATGTAGCTTCCTCTAGGGCCATAAGTGTTCACTAAAATAGGGTTTTAAAAAATTGGAAATTTTAAGGGGATTTGGGGGGTAAAAATTACTAAATCACGATTTCTCAAAAATTACCGAACAGATTAGAATGAAATTTGGTATGTAGCTTCCTCTAGGGCCATAGGCGCTCGCTAAGAAAGGGTATGAAAAATTTCGAAATTTTAGGAGGGGTTTGGGAGATCAAAGTTACTAAAATCATAATTTAAGATCTTTTATTATTATATTATGACAATAGTGCTTTTATTATTTAAGATCTATATATATAAATCCAAATACCACTCACTGACTGAACACTTAAAAAGAATGCAATTACGTTAAAAAGACTGAAAATACCAACCACCACGGGCAACGCTGTACGGGTCAGCTAGTATAATTATACGTGCACAGAATGCAGCAAGAGAAATGTAGTGGATAATGCGTGGGAAAATATTGCCAACTAATTTCACAATCCGGAAAGTACAACTTGCATTGATAATTAATTTTTACATGAGACACGATATTATCCATTGTTTTTGATACACAATAAATTGACACATCAGTCAAACTTCAAAAACAATCAAATAAAATTTAAAATAATAACATAATAAAACAAAAAATTATTGTTTTTAAATAAATTAAATAACTAATTAAATGTTATTAATAACATTAAATAAAATAATAATTAATTAGATTTTTCTATATAACAATATCAGGTTTATTTACACAGTATATTTTTACCCCGGTTTGGAAGGGCACCGTTAGGGTGCAAAAATAAATCCTTCAACGCACTTTTAAGATCAAGGGCATAATTTTTCGGTCTTAGGCGATTATTACCGAATTTCCATAGGAAAAATGAGCTATTGCAGTGGCCCTTATGGTAAGAGTAGCAAGGTCGGGAGTAGCAAATGAGCATCGATCATGGTCCCCAGAACACGTTTGGGGTATCATAAAATCATATATATATATATGTATTCGCACTCTAGCGGCCGCATTTTAAGTCCGATTTGGTTCAAATTTGTTACACATGTTGGTTGTCTACGAGAATGAATTTGTTCTTGAGTTTTTTCTACAAATATAAATGTAGGATGTTATTCTGCACATTTTTTTTTACGTGACCTTATAGCTCTCTTAGTTCCCCCAAAATCGATCGAAACGTAAAATACCATAAAAGAACCCGGTTCAAAGCCATGTGGTGGATTTTACCGTGGAGTTGGCGTGCGAAGCACGCAATGCATTGTGTATTGCAGATACTTCTAATATGCGGAATGGCGTGCGAAGCGGTTCAGCTGCGTGGTCGAATTATTATTATTCTGTTAGTGAGAGGAAAAGCCTCATCTGCAGCAAAATAAAAGAGAAACAACTAAGAGCGATGGGAGAATTTGAGAGCTTGTTGTAATAGGCACTTGGAATCGTTAACTGATACACCTTCTGGTTCTGAAGCTAGGGAAAAAAGACCCTACTATCTAGCAGAACATTTAAGTCATCTGCAACCATATACTAAATCGCGTAAAGCAAAAGGCATTTATAAAGTTCCCCAGTTACCAATTTCATCTCCCGAAGAAACCCAAGTGGCGGATATAGAACACCAAATGGTTCTGAAGAAGAAGTGAACGAACTGAATTAATTTTAAGTAGTCAAATTTATGATTTTGTAACCTACTGACCGTAAAACCGCTTAGAGTTATCACAATTGTACAGCGTTTGACTAATTTTGCGAGGAATAATATTTAGAGTTCAGTGATTAGAGTAAAAATTAAGCAAAGTTAAGAGTTGGAAAAATGTGATTTTGTAGTACTAGGGCTAGTTGATGATTCTTAGAAGAACCATTAAGCAGGTAGGCCGTGTGAGTGTGTCTGCGCGTGGGGGAGCTAGGGTCGATTTTATGGTTCAGAGCACACGGCTGTTTGACAAACTATAGGGTACACCAAAATGTATCATCCTGTTGTCAACCGGAGGCGACATGTCGGGCAACGATGCGCGGACATCTGCTACGGCAGACAGCAATGTTGTTGAAGAGATTTTGTATTGTCAAAACTCATTTGCTTCGATCTGCCTTTAATTGTTTAAGCCACTTAAGTGGTCTGGTCAGAGGCGTAAATATTAGTAGCTTTTCTGTGGGGTGAGAGGGCGTCTAGTTTGCCGGAGACTCTACCAGGTCTAGAATACCACGCTTGTAAAATGGAAATTATTAAAAGTTAAAAAAAAATACATGTAGGAGCTTACTGGTGCTAGTTTTAGGATAAAATATTATTTTTGAAAGATGTTAGATTTTACTGACACAAAGAATAAACAGTTTGTTGTTTAGGTTATAGAGTAGCAACATCTTGTACAACAAACGTTTGTAAGTAAAGGAGAGTTTTATAGTTAAATATTTGTACACAAAATTGAAATCTCTCTATAAAGCTATATATTACTTTAATTTTGTTGAAACAACTATTTAAAAAAATTAAACTAAAGGACTTTATAGTGTAATTGTAGGGAGTGTAATAACGTTTAAGTAAATTACTAATAATCGTAAAACGTTAAATACAGTATATAGATATTTTAGAGTAAAAGATGTTTAAAATGAATACAAACCACCGAATTGTTATATATTTAAACGTGTTTATTGACAAACATGAACCCTTAAACGGTCGCGCGGCGTCAAAAAAAACAGCAGAGGTTATAAATTTTGTTATTTCGCTTAAACTATTTGCTTTATGGAACTGCCCCCTAATCATATCCTTCTTCACACCCTTAACATTCCAATGCTATACATACTTTCGTTTGGTTTGTATTATTCTTTTCGAACTAGCAGTCGTTTATAACCTGTGGTGGTTTTAACGCCACGCGACCATTTGTGTTGTAATTACGTTCGATGTAAATATTATTTATAATCATTATTTTCCTTATTAATGTTTTTAAATACTGTGTTTGCCACTCGGGAATAATTGTATACATTATTTTCAATTAGTGTTTTATAATTTTATTTGTAAAACACCTTGATAATTCCGAAACATTTATAAATATTACTTATTTGATGTACTTTATTTCCATTGCACTACTTTTATGGATTAGCAGGAACGTTTGTACACATTAGGTATAATTACAGTTTCATATTTTTTCTTTGAATAACGTATTGATTACGGAGAAACATTTGTAAATATTTATTTGCTGTACTGTATTTCCATTTCATATTGTTATGGATTTGCAGAAGGAAGAAAGACTCTTAAGATATCTTGAAAGTGTTGTGCGCAAGTAAATACAATATATTTTAAGTAATACAAACTATTAGGAATAAAATATTTGTTTAGTATTTATAAACCACTACTAAGTGCGGTCATTTTGACGACGCGCGATTACTTGGGTAATAATGTACCGCACGGCTAGTGCAGGGTTTTAATAACAATTTATACTTATAGCCCTGCTTATAAGTAGCAGCTGTATTACAGAACAAAATCTATCTTCCTAGGGTTTTTAGAGAAATCTTGTATTATTTCAAAAACAATACTCATATTTTATAGTTATTCAGTAGTTTAAGACATGTAGATTATAATATTTTTTAACAGTGTCATTCAATTGGGTGCCAGGACTTTTTATTTGTTTATTCCCTTTATAGGGATTAATCGCCTCTATCCCCTACGTATTTACGCCACTGGGTCTGTTAATTTTTGATGTAGTGTATATAATAACTATCTGTACATACCACAGAACTTTATGCGTATTGCAAGTGAAATCCAATATTACCTGTAACAGAAAAAGATATATACATTAGATTTAAAGTTACAACTTGATATTCATATTAAAACAATCTCATAATTCGATTAACCACTCCTTCAACAAAGCATTCGAAATGTATGTGTATTCAAATATTATAAACACAAATACTATGTACGTTCGCTTGTAAACTTAAACAAAACGTCTGCTGTTGATGCAACTTATGTGTTGTATAGAGTGGTATACTTTGACTTTTATATTATGTTTTACTCCCGGACGTATGCAAAGGCAAGCGACGTTACTGGAAACCAATATCGAAATAAAATATTCACAAAGTAACATAATCAACATTTTAAACAACCGCAATTTAAATCTGGTCGTTTAACAATTTCACAAACCTCAAATTACCGTTGAGATGGTTATCTGACAGACTAAAAAAAAAAAAAAAAAAACACTAAATGTGATGGGCTATGTGAAAAGGGACCTTATCTTCTGGAATATGAAAATTGAGTTAATGATTGGTTGTTATAGAGGAAAATATTCTGAGAAAAATGGTATTTAAAAAATTTTTCTACCTCAAAAAATGGCTGAGCTATACATTTTTTAATTTATAAATAAAAATACCCGCGAATTGAGAAAATCGCGTGTAAAGTTAAATTTTGTTTAGTGTTGAAATTAATCCCCTTATCTTTGACATATGTTGGTATATTTCATATTATTTGTTTTCAAATTTTATGCTCTAAATATTAATACTGTTAAACAGCTTAAATATCTATTTATTCTATAACCTGAAATGAAAAATGGTCGGGGATGGAATAAGAAAAGTGCAGCGTTATCGATAAAAGCCAAAACCCACTGACTCACTCATCACGATTTCTCAAAAACTACCGAACGGATTGGAATGAAATTTGGTATGTAGCTTCCTCTAGGGCCATAGGTGCTCACTAAGAAAGGGTTTGAAAAAATTCGAAATTTTAGGGGGGTTTGGGGGGATCAAAGTTATTAAAAAATTACTTCTTCAAAACTACCGAACTGTCCTACGAGGTTGTGAGTAAACAGATTGTAAAATGTTGATGGAATTATTTTCACGGAATCATGAAAATATAACGCTCTTTTAATCTACAGTTTAAAAGCATTATGAAAACTAATTCCAACGTGCTCTACTATGTATAGTTAACTATGATCGCGGTTTACACATATTCCATCCTTGTCTGACTTCATTAAACCAAGCCGTTCTGTTTGAGTAACTCAATTTATGTTCCTACTTCCGTCTCTCTCCTGTACAATCTTGTTAAGGGCCTTCAACACACAGGCCCTCTGTTTATTTCTACCCCTTTCTAAAAGGTTTTACTATTAGATTATGTTCAACATTTATAGTACACTATTATAAAATTAAAATCATAATTATTTTCAATATACTGTAATTTCCTATACACTGAAATAATAGCCTATTTAATTCAAACGAAAAACAAATCACCGAAGCTTGTGCGTGGGGATGAATTTGTTAAGAAGTAAGCGTGTAAAAATAATTCGATAACGCAGCTAAACTGCTGGCGTGATTTGAGTGACTTTCTAAAATTAAATTTATATTATGTTTTAGGGTTTCAACCAATCATTTTGGAAATATTCCTACTCACGAAGCTGACTGAGTGTACGACATATTATATTAGTATAATTAATTGGTTTCCACCTCGGCCTCTAAACCCGACACAAGCGCGGCATAGTTCAGCTCGCAAAATAACTACTAGCTTTGCGAGTTTGCCCTTTGAACTTGAGGCCTCGGATTATGACTGCTTCGCTTTGGTCGCAGAGGACAAACTCCCTACGCGAAGACGCCCCCACGCCATAATTAATTGTAGGCTCTGTACATTTAACATGTAGGCCTATGTTAAGATACAATTTGTTGTTTGTAGGCCTAAACATTTTTCCCAAAGATTAAAGTAAAAATATTGTAAAACGACTTCTAACCTCAAAACATATCTAAGAGCCTACATTTGATCAATTAACTTTAAACTTAATATTATGAAGTATTATTTTATCGCATGCGTATAAAATTAATCTGGAAATAATTTTTCATGACAACAACCACGCGCGTGTGGTACACTTTTTTTTTCACCGTGAAGTATTAAGCTCTGTACATTTACCATGTTTAAAATCCCTAAAGGCATGGATCCGGTTGTGTATAGTTTAAAGGCCTAAATAAGTAGTTTCGTGGTAGAATGAAGTAAACAAAGACGATTGTAAAAATATGCATTTTCAACGACTTCTAATCTTAAAATATATTACCATGTAGCCTACATTAGTTATAAGAGTTTTAAAATACCTTTACATGTTCAATGTTCGTGTAAAGGAGGACCATTTACTTAAGTAGACCTATATTATAATTAAAATTAAAAAGATATTTCACTTTAATATAATTATTTTGATTGTACACAACTACCGATAAAAAATCCCAACATTATAATTAGGTAGGCCTTGATAAAGTTTGTTGTTTTTAATAAGTTTTTATTGTTATGTTAATTTAATTTCATTTTGTTATGTTAATTTATAAAATTTAAATTATTAATACGGCTTTATATTGTTTACGTATTACGTTAAAATATGAAAGTTATTGTTTGTAACCTCCCAAAATGCCTTAAAAATATTCAATTGATACCTAATTTAACATTTATTAAAAAGAAGTTGCCGTCAATTTCTTTTAATTATCCATACTAATATTATAAAGAGGTAAAATTGTGTTGTTTGTTTGTTTGTATGTAGGGTGTTAAATCTGGGAACTTCTGAACCGATTGAAAAAATAGTTTTACTAATAAAAAGCTACACTATACCTGAACAAAATAATTGATTTTGATAAAAACATTTTAAATTTCAATATTTGTAAATTTAGTCGGAAAAATTCTTAGGTTAGGCCTAGACTGATAAACCAACACGTCATGTATTTACATTTATTACCATAGCAACTGATTGAATAAAATAACAGATAAAACAGCTGTGTGCTCTCATATTTCCATAAACTGCTAATTTCAAACTTTAAATAAGCAATTATTTGTATTTCTAACATTAATGTTAGGTTTTTATCAAAGTGTAGATCTGAGCCTTGTTGTGTTTTTAACCTGTATTATAACTGCTGTTATGAAATATACGAAATAATTTGATTTGAACATAAACATTATTTACCATCTTAGCTTTGGGGTTATTATTAATACTACACCTTTATTATAAATAAAACATAACATGATTATTTGTATAGATGTTTCCAACGGGGTTGGCGTGCGGAGCACACAGGGGTTTCCAATTCTGAAGTATAAGACAAAAACAAACACCCTTTAAGAACAATTCAAGAGGTTTCACAACTTTTTAAGTTAAAAATCATAGTCCGAGACACAATAGTAGCTACGCAGGTTACGTTTCCGCTGTCAATGCAAGGGGAAGAACACCCTAATCATCACGAGATGGCAATCAAATGAACAAACAATAATTTGTGTACTAAGGATTTCATAGTGTAACATTAAACACTATTAATGTTAATAATTTCTATTTGACCCACTCTGTTAAACAAAACATTTATCAGCTGCAAGTTGTGCAATCCTTTTTGCATTTGTTTGTAAAAGCTTTAAATCCGCATCGCGTGCCTGACAAATGTGATTTACCGCTGTGCCCCCCCCCCCCCCTCCATTTAGACTTCTTGCCCTTATAATTTATATTTAACTAAATCCCGTTAGACAACTTAAGTACGTTTAGTCGAGCACATTCAAACACCCTCAGAGGAGACGCTTTTTGTTGCCAATAAAATAACAAAGCTGTTTTATTATTGACCAAACGGATTATTTCTTAAATAAAAACTCTAAACTTAATTTTTGGGTTTTGACGAAAATTCTATTGATTTGTTAGAAAATGCCGTAGACAATCAGGACTTGGTTTTATAACATTTTTTCAGATTAGGCTTAGGCTATGTCTGAATAAGTTTATTTGCATTTTATTTATGGCTTGCACTGGCTAAATCTCTAACGATAAATCAAAACAGCGGAAAATAAAGTGGGAAAAGATATAGAAAGGTCAACGAGAACATAATATGACAGTTACATTTTGATTTTGGTAAATTAGTTTTAATCGAACGAGTTGTTAGTATATGAAAAACTATAATGTTTGCAGCACCCTGGCTAAACCGTTAGTGATACGTTACAACAATATGCGGTAAAACGTATTAGCGCTAGCTTTGGAGTTATTTCATGTAAGTTAATGAGTTGTCATAACAGTGCATTACTATATCTTACAATATCAACACATCTATCAGTGTATGTGGATTATTCCATTCAAGTTAAAGTCACGATTGCTTAAATGAGATCCATTATCGTGCACCCCCATTTACATCACATAGATTCCCAATTTGTTGTTGCTGACATTTACCAATTTCAGGTCGTGGTCGACCCCTGGGGGTCGGTATAGTATAGAACACTTTGGGAAACCATGGGTTTAGACGCTCATGCCAACACACCAACCTCAAGCAGATTTTTTGTCAAGACAAATTTTACTCAAGCCAAACTTTTCGGCTTGAACAAACTTCATGCCTTCGTCCACACGCAACTATTTACTCTGGGCTTAAACCAATCTGCCTAAGATTATGACGTACATATCGAGATTGAGAAGACTTCATGTTACTCTTGAAAGCCAAGTTTCGACGTTTGAGCCACAAAGTAAACAAGACGCTATTTCTATAAATATTTCAAATATTGAATATAAAATTATTTCAAGATAATGTATACTTTATTTTAGCGCTGAACCGTTGCCAGTTTAAACGCTGCAGTTTGTATTTGCTGTTGGTTTGCCAAACTGCCAGCTGTTTGGAATTTAATCGCATATATTCGGTATTATCAATAAAGAAGTAGGTCGTTGCAATTTCTTCTACGCCAAAAAAACACAATTGTCGGGTGCATCTTTAACGAACCATATTTTGGACAATACTTTTTCTATAAGTTAAAATTTTAAGTATGTGTAAGCGTTATGTGTTTTAATATGATAATGATATTTATTGCTCCATATCTTTACATATATATGTATATATATAAAACTAAACTTACATACATAGGAAACAATATATAAACATCCCGATGTTCAAAACCTGTTTGGGATGTAAAAAAAAGAAAACACTCAAATACAACAAACGTAAATTTCTCTCGGAGTGAAAGAAACGGCAGCCAACCGCGATCCTCCAAATCTTACACACTGCATCAGTCTTAGTGTGAAGTCACAATAATGACTTCCAAAACAATAAAAAACAAATATATATAAACTTACAATCTACTAAGGAAATTTGAATAAAAATTATACATTACATTAGTTAAACATATTCATATTCAGTTTAAACTTAAACAATAAAATAAAGAATGGAATTTAGCATAAAGTAATATATACCTATATAAACACATACACTCACACCAATCACTACATAAATATATATATACACATATAAACATACCCCTACATATCTATACATACAAATACATTTGTCTCCTTCAGCCACACATTAATACACATATTGATAAAATGTAATGAGATCGGTTTCAGTGAGATGTGTTGGTGGTTGTTTTCTAGGCAAGGACTTATGAAACTGAAAATCCAACGTAATTTAAGTTTTAATTGACACACGTTTACAAAACGAACAGGTTGTCGAAAAAACTAAAAATATCTCGACACGCTATCTTTTTGTTAACAAGATCTGTTGATAAGTAAATACTGCGCTTGACTTGTGAGAAGATATACTTGATAGAACAAACTTAGAACACATAATCTCACAACTAATACGTTTATTAACTCAAACGCGTTTCTGCGACAAAGTCGCCATCTTCAGTGTTGCATGAACTACAATAGTCAAACTATAAAAATGAGTATGTATTCGAGACTATTGTAGCTCGTGCATCACTGAAGATGGTGACTTTGTCGTTGAAGCGCGTTTGAGTTATTACATAGTTGTGAGATTTTGTGTTCAAATTTTATTCTATCAAGATCTGTTGATTTTAAAACAATAAGGATTTGGTGCATTTAATAAAATAGGGTTTTAATTTTACCCATCCAAATGAAGATCTCCCTGTTCAGAAAAAAACGAGTTCAAAATTAAAACCACATAATCAGTTTAGGTAACCTTGGAAAATGTTTGTTTTAAAAACGCTTGAAGGGTGAAATGGGTTTAAACCCGTAAACTTACAAAACACAACTTGTAGAGGATTTAATTCTGAAGAGAATTACGTAAAGTAAAAGAATGTAAAACAAACATTAACTTTAAAAAAATACGTTTTTCATCAAAGCCGAATGCAGTACACTGTAAATAGTAACATTTTTGTAGTGTAAATATAATTTAAATTAAATTTCACTTTCAATTGATACAGCAACAAAATAAATAACAATCATTGCTACATTTAATAATGTTTACAGTTTTAATTGGAGTTACGACTTCAATCAAAACAAACTTCCCATAGTGACTGTATGCTGGATGTTTTTTATATGAGTTATAAAACTAATGTAGAATACAATACGCTATATGTTTGGCTTATATAATGACGGCTTTGAGGTTAGAAATCAATGAAAATGAAAACTCAAGCCTTAAAAAAATTAAACTATATTTTAAACTGTTTCTGTCTTCTAATTAATAATATTTTTATAGAATTATAAAAGTTTGAACTCATGTAATTTACAAATGTAGGCCTACTTTCGACGAAAACTTAAGTGAGTTTTAAAGTGAACAATAATACAGTTTTACCCAGAGTGGGATCTAGGAGGGGAGGGGGGCACGTGCCCCCCCCTATTTTGAAGAAAGCAAATTTGCTCGCAAAAAAACTCGTGGAGAATCGCCGCCGCATTCCTCCCGACTACACGCGATGTATAACGTGGTCCAATGAACTATGAGTTTACTGAAAGGGCGGCAGCCAACTGAAGACTTAAGTTTTTAGATGGCGTCATTCCGGCTCAGTGGCGGATCTAGGACCTCATCTGGGAGGGGGCAATACTTCCCAGGTATACAAAATAACGGGTAGGTTTTAGGGGGTTCCCACAAAATATAAAAAATGTTAACGCAAAACATTGAATTTGAATGGAAATATTTTGGTTGTCAACAATGTTTTACTTGTTAAATTCTTTATTTTTGTATTTACTGATGTCTAAAAACTTTAGTTTGGCATCGGCTTTCGTACAGGTAGACCTACAGCGCAATTTTGATTGTTTGCTTGAGATCTTACTCGCACTTGTATTAAATATGTCAAAATATTACACTTTTTACGACAAAACATTACTTTTTGTGACGACCTCTAATGAGTAAAGTTCAGACTTTGGGACATAACCCCCGGATCGAGTAAGAACAAGAAAATAGAAGTCACACATGAAGTGACATTGTAACTTATCACTTTGGCCGATAACCATATTGTGAGTGAGAACAATATTTGTTCACCATACAATACTTTTATAAGTATAGAAGCAAAGTAAATGTAAATATGTAAATGTAAGTTGGTATCAAGTTTTATATTTACTAATAAATCAGTTTTTAAATATTTTGATGTTTATTTTCACTTACCTATTATCCTCTACCATCCACTATTAAAAATGAACTTAAGAATCCTATATAAATGTACTATTTTTAACGTGCGTGTGGTATAATAATACTTGCGGCAAATTTAAGCTTGCTGCCCTTGAAAAAGCCCTAGAACCGGCTCTGGTGTTGCCTAAATGGCTGTATTTAAAATATTTTCTGTGAATGTTATTGATTTAATGTAGGCTACGATATTTTGATGTGTTTTCCAAACCTGTTATCAGATCTTTGAATAAAATGTTAAGTTGTATTCTCTGTGCATTTACCAAGTTATAAACCGATAACGGCATACACGCAGTTAGATATAGTTTTTGATTCTATTTTTCCAAATAGTTTCTTCTGAAGGACAAAAACAACGTATGTTTTTAAATATACATTTCCAATGATTTCTAACCTCAAAACAGATCATAAAGCCTGCATTAGTTCTATAAGAGATTAAACTTAATATTTTTAATTTATATGTTTTCTCATGCGTATAAAATTATACTGTAAGTGTTTCTTTTTCACGAGATTTTATTAATATCGTAGATAAATATCATTGAACCCTTATTAATAGCTTTCGGTTGTACGCGTTACAATGATTCACTAAGTATAGTCAGTTTCGGAAAACTTATATAGCCTACGTTTTGAAAAGAAAACCCAAAGCACCTTTTCTCGATAAAATAGCAATCAAATGGAATAACTTTTATCCAACGTTTTACTTCGCACAGATTCTAAAGGAACGTTTGTCTAGGGGCTGAAAGCTGGCCTTCTTGATAACGTGGGTGTATTACGTCTTACATTGTAATTTTGGTTGTTTTATTACATAATTTAACATTAAATATTTGATTAAACGAACTCCCTGCAGCCTACAACCAATGGTATAAGATAGGCGAATTCTCGGCGGAGAGAGCGTAGGCCGAAGCACACCATAACAACGTTAGGGGACTAGGGAGTAATCGGGGAATCTATTTGTAGAACCACTGAATCCTTGTATAGTATGAGCCTAGGACGACATAAAGTGTCCTTAATACGGGCTAATCATTTCACAGCTGCCACCATTCCTATCTCCAATAATATAATTTCCAATACTATACACAGGGCACTTGATCTAATTTACTTTTTGGAACGAAGTTCCTTAACGCGGGTTGCGGTAGGAGTTAACAAATAGAAAATGTAATGCGTAATGAAAAAAAATGTATTAATTGGTTGCTATGCAATGACAAATATAAAATACGAGTTACGAAAAAGCGTTACCAAATTGACTGCTATGGCAATGCATGTAAATACATTCAAGAAACATGTGTTTTGGTTCATGAAATTAAATTAAGTACTAATCGGTTCAGTCCGGCGGAGTTCAGATTTTATCGTCAAGTGCTGAAATACATTCAACAAACATAAAATGTTGGTTCATCAGTCTAGGCCTAACCTAAAATTATTGTGTGTATGTTGCCGTTAAGACAGGTAAAATAAATTAAACATACACAGATAATTTTAGGTTAGACCTAGACTGATGAACCAACATTTTATGTTTATTGATGTATTTACAATTAATGGAAATTCAACTGTGTTTACCATCTTAGCTTTGATGTTATTATTAATTCTACACCTTTATTGTAATAACATTAAACGTATGGAAACAGTAAATATTTGAATAAAAAACAATCTAATCATAAACGGCAATTGAAAGATTAAAACTGCTGTATTTGTGAATGTTGTCGTTAAGGCTAGTAAACTAATTGAAGAAAAGGCGTGATGAAGAACTTCGTTCCTGACAGGGGTCCCACGACCGCACACGTTTATTTTTCTCGAGCATTTTCTTTCTCTTTGACTAGCCACCATGTTGCTATTGACGGTTTCAATAAGGTGTGTCAACTTATTTAAAACCCTTTGGCTCCCGACTTCCGATTTTTCGGACGTTGCGTGTATGTGCGTTGAATCCCGACGTCCGTTATTTTTCGGACGTTGCGTGTATGTGCGTTGAATCCCGACGTCCGTTATTTTTTGGAAATTGCGTGTATGTGCGTTCAGAAAAAAAATCATATACAATATAAATCATTAGTGAATCTATGTTTATTATATATGAATGGAATCAGAAAGAACTGTTCTATTTACCTCTATGATCTTTACTTACGTTAAAAATTACCTCTATGTGCGCTACTACATAGATAATTTTGTGATGTAGGTTGGCTGTGCTTTTGTCATCTGTCAGATGGTAAATAACTTGATTTGTGTGTTGTCTTTGATTATGGCCCATATATTCATATATGTAATAATCAATCGTCATTCTTGTGAAAATATCATAGTATACAGTAATCTGTTTGCATTTGCTTCGCGACAGTGATTGGTGAGAGAAGCGAACAGGGACGAAGCCACCTATTGTCGTATAAACAACAAATAACATTTATATATATATAAAAAACATATGTTCACTTCGTATTAAAAAGATAAACCCGCGCTCGTAATGACCTCTAAACATTCGTTTCACAGAACGTACTTAAGGGTCGGCTCTAGCTGTCGGCCATGTTGGTTGATACTCCATAAGACCAATGTTAAATTAAAATCCATATTTTTCCTTTATTTTTGATCGGATAATTATGAACGATATGTCATTTTAAAGCTATGGCCAATACGCATGCAAATGGCTTTTCCAAAATTAAGAAAAACGTTTTGTTTAATATTTATTAACAATTTAAAAAATAAATTTTTAATAATTTTTTATGTTGTCACTATTAGTTATAGCGAAAAAGTACCAAGCCATTTGCATGAAGAATTTCGTCCCCAAGAGTTTGGTATTTTTTTGAAAACGCTATTTGAACAATTGCGGGTTTTAAATGGATTTAGGCTGAGCAATGTCCGTGTAACCTACCGCCGCTATAGGGTGACTTTAAATATTTTTTTACGATGTAACTATTAATTATAGCGAAAAATTATCAAGCCATTCGGATGAAGAATTTTGTCCCCAAGAGTTTGGTATTTTTTTGAAAACGCTATTTGAATAATTTCGGGTTTTAAATGGATTTAGGATGAGCAATGTCCGCGTAACCTACCGCCGCTACGCTGGAGTCGCAGGTTGCTTTCTGTTTTACTAGAGCCGACCCTTAAGTTGTCTTGCGGGATCTAGTACAATATAAATTATAACGGTAATAAGTCTAAAAAACAGTGCACATTGCCAGAGCGGTAAATCACAAGGTCTGACATCTGTCAGCCGTACACCGCGTGGGATGCAAAGCGATGTGGAGAAATGGAAACAAGGGTTGGGGAGATTTCATATCGTTTTGCGCTTGCGCGAACAATAAACTTTACTAAATGACTAAAATAAATAACTAAGAGAAAAGAAGCGTACATTTAAAATTTGAGTGGTTCTTGCAGCAAGAAAATTGACTTGCTTCCTCGCCATTAATAATTGGCCTATAAGAAATCGGAATTTTAATAATGTCTAGAGAAAAGAAACGTGTAACAAACTTTAGAAGATGCAAATTAATTTCTGAGCTCACACGGAGGCATGTATAATTACTTTTTATTACATTAATTATATATTAAACGTGTAACAATTGGTTTGTTCAACCCGGCATCCTATACCAACACAGTAAATACAACAATATTGTATGTACATCTATACTAACATAATAAAGAGGTAATATTTGTTTGTTAGTTTGTTTGTATGTAGGAGGTAATCTCTGGAACTACTGAAACGATTGAATAAATAGTTTTACTAATAAAAAGCTACACTATCCCTAAGTAACATAGGCTATAATTCATTTTGATAAAAACATTTTTTAATTCAATATTTGCAAATTTAGTCGGACAAAATCTTAGGTTAGGCCTACACCCGATTCCACGTTCACCGTGCAGTACAGAGCGCCCATAAGCCATGTTATCCTTACGACAGTCTCAGCGATAATAAAAAGACATCAACTAATAGCCAACTAAAAAACATCAACTCCCATGCAACGCTCGGTCAGTTGACGCAACCCGCATGCACGACAATAAACGTGATGTTCCCTGTAATGGTAGTAGCATGTCTATTTTCCCGTAAGACCTGTACTGCACGGTGAACGTGAAATCGAGTGTAGACTGATGAACCAACACATGTATTTATATTTTTATTAAAATAGCAACCAATTGAATAAAATAACAGATAAAACAGCTGTTTTCTCCAATATTTCCGTTAACAGCTGATTTCAAACTTTGAAGCAATTATTTGCATTTCTAACTTTTAAATTAGGTTTTTATTAGAGTGTAGACGTGAGCCTTGCTGGTTCCTTTAACGTTTGTTAAAACTACTGTGATTATGTGTAAAGAAGGTTCCAACGGGGTTGGCGTATATTTCCCCTAGTATGCTATAATTATCGTTAACTTAGCTATTACCCTTCATCCGATTCTTTTGACAGTTACATCACCTGGTAGGAAATCAAAAGGGCTACACAAAAGGTGTCGTCATTTTTTGTTAAAATGTAAAATGTTTGAGTCATTTATTTTTAAAACGCATGATTGTATATAATTGCTTACTTTTTTTGAGATAGATCGTTGTTACGTTAAACTTCATGCCAAGTTGGACTCAATCAGTAAAACATTTCTCTAGATTCGAATTATTTTGTTAACAAAAATGGCGGCCAGACAGAAAACCGAGCATTTTTGGACCTATGTTTATTAAAACTATTCATCTTATTTTGATGTGGGGAATCACGCCCAGAATTCTTGGAACCCTTTTTCTGAACACCCTGTATAACGATTGGGTCAATGGAACTTAAGGAATAGAACAACAATATATCCATTAAGGGGGGGGGGGATACCCTGTACGCGATATTGATTCTGATTCCCACAAGAGCAATGCTACAGAACAAGTAATTTTTTCCGTTAATTCGTGAAATAAATTTTAAGTTTTGGTTTCATTTTGAAGTACTGTCATATGCGGATGTTGATTGCTGAATAAATTTTCAAAAAACGTTTTATTGTTTTCATAAACGTATGATAGAAATAGTAAAAAATAAACGTTACCAGGAACTGGCACATACTTTCTCACAAACATATTTAAATTATTAAACAGATTCACTGTGATTTGTAGGGTGGGGTAGGAGAGGTGATTTTTTATTAAAGTAGGAGATTAACTAATAAATATTATTATTATTATCTAGAGAGAAAACTATTCAATCGATTTCGAACAAATTTGCACCAAACATGTCGATTCGGCCTTTATAGATGCACGAAAAAAGGTTTTGACAAATTTTGAAAAACAACCCCGTTTATGGCCAAGAAACCCCCAAAAATAGGTTATTATTATTAGCTAAACAAGAATTTTTAGAAATATGCGGTTTTTTGCATATGATAGGGTACATTAAAGGTTACAAATAAGCAAAATTTTATCAAAATCGTTAGAGCCGTGTTTTTTAATAAAAAAATAATAACTGATTTTTGGGTTTTTTTTGCTAAAAAGTGGGTTGTTTTTCAAAAATGTTCAAAACCGTGTTTCGTGCATCTATAACTTACAGGACTACTTGACATGTCTGGTGCAAATTTTTTTGAAATCGATCGAATAGTTTTCGCTCTATCTTTGTATACATACAGACATACATACAGACACACATACAGACAGACATTTTGTAAAAACCACTTTGTTGGACTCAAAAAATTTCACCATCGATTTTTTTTTGAGATCACTATACTTTCTCTATACTATAGTATAGTGAAAAAATAATAGTAAACGTTATTAATTTTTTACTCAGTTGCAAAGAGAGATTCCAAAAAAACCTTAGCAATCAACACAAACAATATATTTGACTTTACGAACAAAAATTACAACTTTCGTTTTTCGACGAAAATAACACAAAAATATGTTTAAAATTGGAGGTATGGTTAGGTTATTTAACATTGAAATTGGTAGCAAACCTCACCGTTTTGAATTTAGGGGTCCGAGCCTTAAGGGTAGGCTCTAGACGTTTTACCACAAGCCAGTCCACACCAAAAGTACCGCGCCCGCCCGGGAGTTTTGAGGTGGGAGTGGTCAAGCTCATCTCGGCGACAACAGCGTTGTCACTTCGAATCTCGGCCACTGCTAGTAGTGAACAAGATGTCGTCCGATGTACCTTGGTGCAACCGCGACTTCCTAAGAAATAGTGTTCTGTGGGTGGAAGACGATTCTAGTAGTGACGAGGAACTGATACTCAAGTTTAAACTGAAGCGCATGATTTCCGTGGTGTTAAAACTAAGCATGAGTTTAGTTTGTTTGTACTTACTTTCTTTTTCTAAAATGTGGGCAATTTCCTAGCACTCCTTATCCTTCCGTGTAGCGTCTTTGTAGAGTTCACTTCTACTGTCCTACAACATCGGCCTTTTCCGAACTTCTTCATTAAGTTGTTCCATGATGGCAACAAGAAAAACAATAAAACACAACGTCAAATAAGGATCACAGTCGCGACGTAGTGGTGGTAGCGCGACAAGGGAGATAGCGATGGCCTTGGCCGTTCGAGGCGCACCCCTGCGCATGCGCAAGACCACACTCCCGCCTCGGTAGTTTAAAAAAATCGCTCAGCAAGTAGTAGTGGCGGACACTACCGCAAGCCCGCGGGCGCGCGGCTGCTCTGTGTGACCTGTTCCATTTGTTAACACGGTGAGCGATTTTTCAAACTTCGCGTCCGCCGCGGGAGCGAGCTCGGTGTGGCAAGGCCTTTAAACAGAAAGCAACTTGCGACTCTATAGCGGCGGTAGGTTACGCGGACATTGCTCATCCTAAATCCATTTAAAACAAGCAATTATTTAAATAGCGTTTTTTTTAAATACCAAACACTTGGGGACAAAATTCTTCATATGAATGGCTTGGTAATTTTTCGCAATAATTAATAGTTACAACGTAAAAAATATTTAAAATCACCCTACAGCGGCGGTAGGTTACACGAACATTGTTCAGCCTAAATCCATTTAAAACCCGCAATTGTTCAAAAAGCGTTTTAAAAAAAATTCCAACATCTTGGGGACGAAATTCTTCAGGCGAATGGCTTGGTAGTTTTTCGCTGTAATTAATAGTGACAACATAAAAAAATATTAAAAATCAATGTTTTAAATTGTTAATAAATATTAAACAAAATATGTTTCTTAGTTTTTAAAAAGCCATTTGCATGCATATTGACCATAGCTTTAAAATGACATATCGTTTATAATTATCCGATCAAAAATAAAGGAAAAATTTTGATTTTAATTTAACATTGGTCTTATGGAGTGTCAGCCAACATGGCCGACAGCTAGAGCCGACCCTTAAGTAGATAAAATTTAGGTGTTGATAACAATGATCGTTAGCTATTTCGTATCTACATAATGATTTACCCTACTTAATATAGTAACTTCTATTTACCTATTTAGTAGGTTATTTATAGGATTACAAAGAATTAAAGTACTTGTTTTTGTCCAATAAAACACTACAATATAACATTTGCATACAGCATTACTATTGCAACAAACTTTAAGTTCTAAAACAATTTCATGCGCAGTTTAAAGTCTTATTTGGTAATCACTATTTGTCTACCCCTGGAGTACAACCCCTAGGACATTTCCGCTGCTTTAACTGTTCCCTGGGGAAGCATCAATAAACTTGATGCAAAACAAGATCGAAGTTTGAAAACACGTAGTGTTTGCATGCCAGAAGAGAACTAAACATGTAATCTGTAGCCGTCGTCTGATCTTTAATATCGGCCATTTCGAATTATCGAAATCCTGTAGCATCTAAACATTTCAAAACATCTTCAGCATTGTACAATGAAATGAAAGAACTTAAGATGCTATGTGACGACAGTGAAGAAAGTTGTGTGTACTTGTTATTTTATTAGTTATAAAAACATATTTTTCTAAAAAAAATAATAAAATCGATTAAATTTGTTTTTTTTCCAAAGAAAATAATTGGATATTAACTTGACATTTTAATTTTAATTAATCGCTTCCTTGAAAAAAATCTAGTTAAATTTTCTTACATAAGTCGTTCTCCTTTCCAGACTCCTTACCTACTTTCCTTCACCACCAAATACTTAAAGTGAAACGTGTTCATGCGTGTAATAACAAACTTTTTTTAATGAATCATTTTATTTTTGTTTCTCCTAAATATTAATTACAAAAGAGTGTTCAAGTCACAGTATAAAATTTTTGAATCAAATAAGAGGTTTTGTACTCCTAAATCCTGTATTTCCAATCAGTGAGACCTCCGCGGCGACTCGTGGTGAATCAAATGCAAACATAGTATTGTATACTCTGATATTTTCTTGGAAATGACTATTGTTACACAGGCATTTATACCGAGGAAGGGTGGTGGGGATATATCTGATGAAGCTTGGGCAGCAGACCCAGAGAATTTTATATAATACAGTAAAACCTCGATTATACGAGACTCGGTTATCCGAGTTTCCGGATTATCCGAGGCGAATTAGAAAAAAATAATAAAAACTTTACTTGCATTTGAAGTGTTATAAATGAACACAAAAAAGTTTACAGACAATATTACAGAGCTATATTATATACGCGCCCTCCCCCCCACTCCTCCACATCCCGTTCAATCCAAGACCGAACTAGGCCTATATTATTTATATGTCGTTGATCTGTATTTGTTAATATTAATTTGATTTTAAAGGTTATGTTATTTCATTTTATTTTATTTAAGTATTTAATTTCTTTTGTTTGTTATTTATTTCATTAGGCCTATTGGTTTTTTATTTTATTTTTATTTCTGTTTGACTGTTTGTAGTTTTAGTGGACCAGTTTGTAATTTTTTGTATTTAATAGTTTTACAATTCATTGTTAAATAGGCTTTTATTGTTATTAATAGATACTTGTAGTAGATTACATGTGGCTCCTCCCATTCCCCCACCAGGTCCGTCTTGGATTGAACGGCATGGGGAGGAGTGGGGGGAGGGTGGGTATATATAGCTCTGTAATATTGTATGTATACTTTAGTAGTGTTAAAACCCTCTTAGGATGATGACCATGTCATCAAAATGTACATAAGGGTAGCGCGTATTAAACATAACTTACAATTTAGTTGTTTAGTTATTGTTTTTGTTCCTTGTTTTGTGGTTTGGGGTTTTTATTAAAATCAGTGTGAAACCTTTATTGTTTATTTTAAAATATTTACATTATTTAAAGCCAAAAAATATATTTTGAAGTATGGCTCTAAATCAGCCTATAACGAAATAAATAACGAGGGAACTCGCACCTCAATGGTTTTCTCACAGCCTACCGTATTGTCCGAGTTTCCGACTATCCGAGGTCTTCCCTGTCCCAATTATGTCGGATAATCGAGGTTCTACGTACATCAAATATAAAGAGCAGACTAGTAGACGGAAAAATATTATTTTAAAGAGTAAAATATAACACCTCGAAGATCTAACAAATGATAACAGAAATTCGAATGATAACAAAAACCCAAACTTTGAGAGAATCGGTTATAAATGTAGTATGTAAATTCGCGTGCATATTGTGAAAAGAACAACTACACAAATACGCATAATTTGTGATAGGGAGGCTTGCCTATAGTTTGCAAACTGCATAAATATTGCACAAACTTCGGTGATAGAAATGCAAAGTAGTGCAAAACTTTGGTGTGAAAAGGTTGTTAAACTGGTTTTATGAATATATGTGATTTATGGAACAGGTTTATCACGCTATTCGACCAATCCATCTCGCGAGCAAAGTTTTAAGTGTTCCTTACTTTATGGATTATATAACTGAGTAATAAAGTTTTCACCAAGATTTCCTCCTGTCAGTTTAATCGTTAGTCTCTTGTTGCTTATTACATCTCGTGGTATGAACTTAAATATTAACTAGCGGCATCAGCGATTTCATAAGAGCAAACAGGTATTATCTAAGCATTCTTAAAAAGTTTGACCCGTCTTCAAAGCGATAATAAAATAAAGGATATTGCAGGGCATCATGTGTGTTTCAAAAATGAGTTATAACCAGCGACCAAAGAATTAAATACACTGGACAAGTCGAACGCAGGAGTGAAGAAAGTTTTAGAGTCAAATACTCACGCAATATGGTGGATGCAAGTCGCGAGCCGCTGGCCGGCCACCAGTACATTTTGCCACATTACCCGCGACTGCCACATTCGTGTTCTAACTGTTGTATGATAGAAACTGCATAGCTATTTTTTTAAATACTTTTTGGAAAATATAACTTTTCAGCTACATTTCTCTCGCTTCATTAGACGTACCTGCCCTAAAAACAAAACAATTTCTCGGAATGCAACTTTTTGATGTCACGAATTAAAAAGTATAAAAACGGTTGTTTTTTATTAGATTTTTAAAGTGCCAAACCATTTTTATTTTCAAATTGTGGACACACCATTAGCGTCCCACATTATTAAACTGAAAGTTTGTCATGTTTCAAGATTTTCAAGTATTTTCAGCTATTGGAACCACGGTGTAAATGAATAGGGCGCAATGAAAATTTCACTCCTCTATAGGTTTCTATCCTCACACAAAATGGCCGGACCTAGCTTATGACATGACCAATATATTTAATTCTGTGGTCGCTGGTTCTAACCTATCTATGCCACGTCCATTGAAGGTGCATCGTACCTTCCACGATGTTCTGCTATAATTTTGTCCCGTTGACTTCCAGTCGCGTATATGCAACATTCGTACATACTGTGATTTTGGGGTTTGCATACATAAAACGCACATTAAAATTGACACGTATATTTTGGAAGTGTTAATTTCTATAGGCGCCCCCACGTCCAAAAGATGTGTATTCATGTGTGTATAGCAGAGTATATAGTTTTCATGTTGCTGGGGGTGTATCGGATTTTACCGTCACGCGTTTCACCATGTATTTTGTGAAACACCCCTAAAGGAAACGCTCCTAAAGTGAAACGCTGCTAAAGTGAAACGCTCCTAACGTGAAAAGCTCTATTCCATCTGTTTGAAAAACGTTTTGGTCTTGCCGAGATTCGAACCAGCAGAGTCTATCACCATATACTAGCGCACAACAATTTTAGGTTAGGCCTAGGCTTACGAACGAACATTTTATGTTTATTGAATGTATTTACAATGAATGGACATTTAACTGTGATTAGCATCTTAGTTTTGATGTTATAATTAATTATACACCATTATTATAATAACATTAAACGTATGGAAACGGTAAATATTTGTATAAAAAACAATCTAATAATAAACGGCAATTGAAAGATTAAAATTATGCGTGTATGTTGCCATTAAGGTTGATAAAAGGATTGAAGAAAAGGCGTGATGAACTTCGTTCCTGACGGAGTTTCTCACGAGGCACACATTTACTTTTTCTTTTGTTTTTCCTTTGTAATTTAGTTAAATCAATCCTTGATGGGGAAGTATAAGAGCAGAAAAATTATTACAATTAAAAATTATTTAAAAATAATAGTTTTTTCTTATGAAAATGGGAAAAAATAATTAGATCAAGAGTAAGATGGATGCAAGATGGTGATGGAAGGAAAACTTAAAGAACGGACGAAGTTAAATGTACATTCATTGTAAATACATTCAATAAACATAAAATTTTCGTTCATAAGTCTAGGCCTAACCTAAAATTATTGTGTGAATGTTTAATTTATTTTCCCTGTCTTAACGGCAACATACATACAATAATTTTAGGTTAGGCTTAGATTTAAAATTACTTTCTAGGCCTAACATAAAACTTAGTGTAAAGAGGAATGAAAACAAATTGTGAACGAAAGAAAAGCCCATCCAGACCTGTAGTACAAACGAATGTAATTATTTATAAATTGTCACACTCATTAACTCAGCTTCAAGTTATAAATATCGTCTACGTTGGATGTTTTTAATGCATATTTTGAACAACTTAAAAGCTCGTACAGTGGAAGATAGCTTTAGATACGAGTTTCGATCCACAATACATTACTCAGTAAAATGTCAAACTGTGGATCACGGTTGTGTAATCTAGACCAACAATGAATGGTTGAACCTAAACCATTACAATATAGCAAATATGTCACGCTAAATAAATGCATGCGCAAATAATAACCTACACGGAAATTGCATTTAAAACAATAGTCCAACACCGAGAGGAATGGGTGATAAATGTGGAATGTAAATTTCCGTGAAAACTGTGAAAAGAATATTTAACTACGTCAGGGGAAAGAATGCACAATTTGTGGTAAGCGAGGGTTGGTAATTTGCATTCGACAAAAGCTTTCGAACAAACTTTGGTAATTGGGAATTGTAAAGGCTGGTGAACTTTGTTTGGTGCCAGAAACTTGTGCAACTGGTTAATAGATATTGACGAATAAATGCAAGATTTGTGTTTTAGCTTTAACGCGTGATTATTTCACTTCTCTTTAACCGGGGAGGGAAGTGATTTAAATAGTTTTTGTTTGTTTAGAAAATTATGTAGCTACATAAGAATGATTTAAATTATTTTGATACACTGTTTGGCTAAATTAGTATACTCTATATATAAACTATATATAAAGTGTACGTACGTGAGTAACAAAATAGTTAAACGCATACGCAAGATTGCACTGTCTGATTTAATCGTTAACATATAACAGTTGATTTGTCCATCGGCTGTAATCACTCTACAACAACTAAGTTGGAGAGTGGAGAATCTTGAGATATTGATGAAATTCTTGAAACAATTACAGTAAGGGGATTTGCTACTAAAAATGGTCAAAAACCATCAAATTTTGAAAAACTTTTTGTTCGCATATTTTAGTTCTACAGGTCCTAATACACATGAAAAATGCAATAGAAGTAATTTTTCTTTAAATATATACCAGAAAAACAAAATTTAAACAACGCTGCAAAGGAGAAAAATCAGTCCAATTTGCTGTCTGGTTGCATAAAAATTATGCTTTGGCCTACCTATGCTTTTTCATTATTATCAATAACCCTCTAACAAATAACCAGGCATAATATAAAGTATAAACACATAAATAGCTTTATTTACCTAGACATTTTTCAAATTTTGTCACTGTATTCCACATTGAAGTGCACTTTTTTCATTCAATCGCCATTTCCCGAAATTTGAGAATTTCATGTTTTAGAGACTAAATTAGATATTTCTCAAGAACCACTTGAAGTACATTATTCAAATTTTTATCTCTTACTCTATACATATTTAGCTAAATAATTAGGTAGATTTATGTTTGTAACTTTGATACATCATAAACTTTAAAATAATTTGTAAAACAGTAAATAAAAATTAAAACCAAATGTAATGTTAAGTTGGATAAAAAAAAGATTTGAGGTGTATCGACATAATTCTACCTAAATTTGTAGTAGAATTTATTACCTTTAAGAAAAATTAAGAACCAGCAAAATCCATTACTTTTTTAGTTATATCGCTTCAAAAATGCTTCGGCAAAATCATCAAAATCCCAGTTTATTTTTGTTTCCTATGATAAAAGTGAAACATTTTATGTTTTATATTTTTTTTCAGCATATGCTACACCGGGGAAAAAAATTTCAAAACGTTTTTATCATTAATACAAAATTTCGCTCTTTTCAGTAGCAAATCCCCTTAAATATTGTACGATTCATAGAAGCTAGAAAAATCAGTTGGCTGGGGAAAGTGCAGAGGATGAAAAAGGATAGATTGTCGAAGCAGTTGATTGTGAGAAATTTGACCAGTGTGAGGAGAAGAAGACGACGAAAGAAACTGGAAACACGTTTTTTGACAGTAAGTCAATATTATTGAGATTTTTCATACTAGAATGAAACTTTTTCGGAAAAAATATGGTAGAATATTGTGAACATTTAGTTTTTTACACTACCTTATAGCCCATCTGGTTCAATCAAAATCGATCGAAATGTAAAACAACATACAAGAACCAGGTTTAAATCACGTGAGTGATTTTACCTGTGGGGCAGTCCTGATCCGAGGCCGCAAGGTCGAGGTGTGTCGCAACCTCACAAAGCGAGTTTTTCTTCTGCGAGCGGAACGAAGCAGCGTGTGAGCAGTGGCTGGAGGCTGATGAAGAAGCAAATTCTACTACAATGTTTCGCATTCGTTTATTCCTTCGTAAGTGGAACGATTTCCCAAATAGTTGGTTGAAACCGTAAAACGTATAATCTTAATTTTGGAAATTCATTAAGTTCACGTTAGCGTTTCAGCTTAGTGATCGAATTATTACGCTTATAATAGAAATTTCTCAAACTTCTTACTCAGTGAGCGTCAGTGATCGAATAAGAATACACCAACAAATGTTCGTAGTTTCATCTTCATTAGTTTTGCTCTGCGTTGATTCTATGTTAGTCACGACAAAGCATCTTGAATTTATAGAAGACTAGATGGCCGGATAGGGCTTTAATAAATCAAAGTTAAATAAGGGGATTTTTATTAACTTTAACACCCCCAAACCCCCCTAAAATTTCGAATTTTTTGAAACCCTTTCTTAGCGAACACTTATGGAACTAGAGGAAGCAACGTACCAAATTCCATTCCAATCCGTTTGGTAGTTTTGGAGAAATCTTGGTTTATAGTATATCTTTAGTATATCTATAGTAAATCTTTGACACCACCAAATAACCCCTAAAATTTCGAATTTTCGAAAACCTTTCTTAGCAAGCACCTATGACCCTAGGAGAAGGTACATACCGAATGTCGTTCAAATCCGTTCAGTAGTTTTTGAGAAATTGTGATGAGTCAGTGATTGGTGTTTGGCTTTTATATACATATAGATATATTATACAGGGTGATTAAGTAAAGCGTAGCGGGCTATGCAGATTTAGATTCTACGTGCAAAAATAAGTCGAAAATTTAGTATAACATTTTCTCGATTTCGGCTTAGTTTAGCCGTAATTCGCCATTTTGTTTTTTTACAAAAACTCACTGTAACTCTGGAACTAGATAAGATATAAAGTTCAAATTTAGAATAGTCATTTTATATGTTACAATTAACAAGTACCAAACACAAAGAATTTATTTTTATAATTTTCAAAATGGCGGCCGTTACAAATTTTTAACGTGGAATATCTTAAAAACCGTTATCTTTAAAAAACATTTACAAGAGACAAAATATTTTTATTTTTTAACAACTGCATGTTTTTATTTTTGCATGTACAATCAGAATCTGCATAGCCCGCTACAAAAATAACTAAAAAATTTGTTAAAAACAATGATGATTTTAGGCTAATTTTGGTTGTTGACAATTACCAAGAAATTATGTTTTTAGTTTTTTGTTGATAACTCAGTTATACTTTGACCTACTGAAACTACAAAAAAGCATTGTGTCTGTCGTTAAAAAATAAAATTATTTTGTCTCTCTTAATTTTTTTGTAAAGTTAACGGTTTTCAAGATATTCCACGTTAATAATTTGTTACGGCCGCCATTTTGAAAATTATAAAAATAAATTCTTTGTGTTTGATATACTTGTTAGTCGTAACATATAAAATGCTTATTCTAAATTTGAACTTTATATCTTATCTATTTCCAGAGTTACAGTAAGTTTTTGTAAAAAAACAAAATGGCGGATTACGGCTAAACTAAGCCGAAATCGAAAAAATGTTATACTACATTTCGACTTATTTTTGCATGTAGAATCTGAATCTGTATAGCCTGCTACGCTTTATTGAATCACCCTGTATATATATTACGAATAATAATTCTGGCCTAATCTAGAGCTGCAACTGTAAATCAGGTGAATAGACTAAGACATATGTTTTTAATTTTCAAATTCTTTATCGAGTTACCCTTTACACTCTATAAACAGTAAATATATCAAACCCCGCGACACTAGATGATTACCTTGTCCCGGCTGTTGTACCTGTCAACTCCAAATACTTATTGTACACTGCCCGGCATCCATCACTATCACGGGACGCTGGACTTGGCCGATTTATCACCGACTGTTCTCTGCGGCTAGTTTATCACTGATAACGTAAAAGTACACGCATTCATGTGCGGTTGGTGTAGACGAGTGCCTGATTTACATTTTCAGTATATTCTGCAGTTAGACAATGTTTTAGACATTTTAAAATAAATCTGCATTAAAGCCTGTAGAAAGAAAATCAATCAATTCATAATACAGCGGGTGTACGATGACGACACAAACGTATGTAAGTAACAAAACAGTAGAGCGGATACGCAAGGTTATTATTGTTTGATTTATTCTTTGACACATAACAGCTGATTCCGTCCATCTGCAGTAGTACATCAACAACTATGTGAACCATTTAAAGTTAGTGCTTACAACTTGTATGTGAAGATTCGTTCAGTCATGTCTGCTTCCTGACATGTATTGGATAGCGCATGCGCATATACTGTCTTGGGCTATTGGTCTGAATTATAGTTTTTTTTAAATATTATCATAAAAGTTTCATCTTATGTTAATTTACAAACATAGGCTTACTGATGAAGAAATATGATGGAATTTTACATTAAACAATAATATAGTATAGTTTTTGCCTAAATGATTATGTTTTATATTTTCGGGGTTGAAATAGTTGATTTAAAAAGTCGTAATATATTTGTTTTGTTTTACAAAGTTTATTTTTAAGGTCTTTAGTAATATGTTTAATTGTAGGCTCTGCAAATTCAACACGAATAAAATCCCTTACGACATACACATATAATATTATAATTAGATATTTTTCTATTGTAAAAAATTATACTTTTTCAACGACTTCTATCCTCGAAACAAGTCGTAGAGCCTACATTAATTCTGTAACACATTAAACTAAATATTTTAAAGTTATATTTTATCTCTTATGTATATAATTAATCTGCACTTGACTTTTTACGAGATAATTTACTAAATAATTTACAAGGTTGAAAATATTGAAATGGAAAAATCTCTCGTTTGTAAAAGAAAGGATGTTGCTTCAGTACGTCTCCGACTTTTTTTACAAGTTTCCAGACTTTCCCTGGCTTTTTTATAAAAAATTTCCTGCCTTTCCCTAAATATTTTGGATTTTTTGGACTTTTTCATCCTATTTTACAACTTTCTTAACACTCTCTATTTTTTATTTCTCGGACTTTCCCTTACTATTTTTTTATTTCTCCTTATTTTCATGACTATTTTGTATTCCTCCGAATTTCCTTAGCTTGTTTACAAGTTTCCTGACTTTCTCTGACTACGTTATATTTCTCTGACGTTCTCTGACTATTTTTTATTTATCCGTATTTCCCTGGCTATTTTTAATTTCTCGACTTTCTCTGACATTTTTATAAGTTTCCAGACTTTTTCTGACTAGTTTTGTACTTTTCCGACTTTCCCTGACTATGTTTTATTTCTCCGACTTTCACTGACTATTTTTTATTTCTCCATATTTTTCTGACTTTTTTTATTTCTCGGACTTTCCCTGATATTTTTATAAGTCTTCTGACTATTTGTTTACTTCTCGGACCACCCTGACTTTTTTACAAGTTTTCTGACTTTCTCTTACTATTGATTATTTCTCCGACTTTCCCTGACTATTTTTTATTTATCCGCTTTTTTCTGTTGGTTTTACAAGTTTCCAGACTTTCTCTGACTATTTTTGTACTTTTCCGACTTTCCTTGACTGTTTTCTCCGACTTTCTGTGACTATTTTTTATTTATACATGTTTTTCTGGTGGTTTTTCAAGTTTCCAGGCTTTCTCCGACTATTTTTGTACTTTTCCGACTTTCCTTGACTGTTTTATTTCTCCGATTTTCCCTGACTATTTTTTATCCATCCATCTTTTTCTGATGGTTTTACAAGTTTCCAGACTTTTTCTGACTATTTTTGTACTTTTCCGACTTTCCTTGACTGTTTTATTTCTCCGACTTTCCCTGACTATTTTTTATGTATCCATCTTTTTCTGATGGTTTTACAAGTTTCCAGACTTTCTCTGACTATTTTTGTACTTTTCCGACTTTCCTTGACTGTTTTATTTCTCCGACTTTCTCTGACTATTTTTTAT
>JAGFPH010002849.1:35662-47413 GCA_018207615.1 Philaenus spumarius | reverse complement strand
AAAATTCCTATAAGAAATACATAGTGTAATATATTTATTGATATAATACATTTTTTGTTAATATACATTTACTTTGATGTGTCTATCCGTGCAAAACCGGATCGGGCCAGCTAGTTAGTTTTATGTTTTTCATAGTTTTGTCTTTCCCGCGCGATTCCGAATAGTTATCGTGAGAAATAAAATACTACATATGGGTTTCAGTCCATAGAAACGCAATCAAGTTGTTTTCGTTTAGATTATAGTGCTGTTTATGAAACAAGAGCACGCAGTAAACATTAAACAATTGTTGATTGGAGGAAAACCTTGAAACGGAACTGAATTTCACAGGATAAACAGGCACAACTTTTTAAAGTAGTAAAACGCATTTTTTGTTAAAATTATCACTTTCGCAGATTTTGTTTGTTTAATATCAGCAATATTAAAAGTGTGCTTAGCGTGAAAATCAGTCGTATGCTGGTACTAGATATTTTTAAAGTTCAGCAATTTTATTAATTCGATCACTACATTTTTCTTTATTTTTATTTGATTGCGTTTAAAAATACAAATTCGATGGCTGAAAAAAGAGAATTTAAAAAAGTACAGTGAAATTACCAATAACTATAGACGTGCATACTACAACGTAATTGTATTTCTATGTCTTAAATGGTTCGAAATTACGGTGTTAAAACTATTCCAATCGATGTGTGTTAAAAATTATGTTAATACTGGAATTCTCGACTTAGAAACAAAGGCATACATTTTTTAACATCTCGTAATAAAATTATTGTCTTTCTTGTATAACTTCGAGTCAATTCAGCAGTTTTTCAAATACGGTGGCCAACTTTAAAACGTGTCGGTACAGTTCTAATTCATTCAACGCTTAATTTTTAAAATTGTTCATGCTTTGCATTTATTCTATAAACCGAACCGTTTTCGTGTAAATCGTACTTGAAAATTGGATTTTAGAAAAAATACAGTGACTACGAGGGGGGGGGTTGAAGTTAAAAAAATAATTCCCATTTAAAAGACGCAAACCACCCATCAAGTTGTACTAAACAAATTACAAATTTCAAACAATAAAGTAATATTTCAATGGCCGGTCGAGAGTTGTGAATAACTACCACAATAAATAAAATAAATTTGTTCAGTAAAAATGTGTACTTTTAATAGTGTGAATTGATAAAACAGAACGTTTAAAAAATCTAAATTTTAAGTGCAACTTACACGAAAACGCTGGGGTTTATACAAAATTTTAAAAGAACAAAACATTTGGCCTCCATATTGAAAAAATGGCTTGTTTTATAACAATGTCTGAAACCCATCGAGTAATTTAAAACGCACAATCCTTTTAACCAAACAAGTGTTTGACTGCTCAATTGGGAAGTCATAGCGCTTGGCCTAGGTATCACACTACTCAATTCACAACTCTACTTTGTATTGAATATTTAACACATAAACACTAAAAATCATCTAATCGCAATAAATCAAAAACCGTTGGAAATAAATTGATTTAAACTTTAATTTTTGTATTTTCACATTTTTCCTAAAACGTATATTTACATAATATTTAATCATCGTTTTAAAATTGTAGTTTTCTTAATCAATTAATGCCGCGCAAGAAAGCAATAGGAAATTACACAAATATATCAAATAGGCTCAATATCGCTTGACAGAAATATTTTAACAATAATATAAAGACACCTTTAGATTCGTCAAGATTTGCATTTTATAAAACTGCCTTCCAATAAGACTTCACTCATATAGTTTCGAAAATATAAAGGTTTCTGTAAATCCTTGCAATTGGACAGTTTTCATCCAATGAAACAGCACATTTCGGATTCGAAACATCTCTTACAATTCGATATTTTGCATATCGATTTGTAGAGAAAAGTTTAATCTTTCTTTCGTGTAAAGCAAACCACATTTACTGTAACGGTTTTATTCGCACAGTCCTGGGAAATACAGACAAGCGGGAAATTCAAAATCGGCGTTCTCACGCTTTGTTATAACGTTCGGTATTTTGTATACGATTCGTACGCGAGAGTTTTTATTTTTTTGATATAATTTTGTAATTGAAGTAAAACTAAGCCAAATACTTTTACAAAATATGAATTTAAAAGTATGCAGATCAATTCTTTGATTTAATCTCTACACTTTGTTATAATAATATTTCATTTTTGGGCAAAGCATATATTCCTAAATTACTATTCAAATTAGGCCTAGTTCTGTTAGCAGTCTTTTAGTAGGAACATAAAACAGGTGTTATCTTCAAAATTATAAATTTGAAATTGATATATTTTTTAGAAAGTTCTATTTAAAACTAAATTACAAAACTTTTGTTCGTTTTGAAAAAAATTAAAAAAAATTGTTACTACTTTTTATGTAGGCATAAAGTTGAACTTTTTCTTTTCGTTACTGAACATTTTTTGTTTCTTGAACTAATAACATTGTAAATTTTACATCAATCATTTTTTTCCTGGCTTATATGAATTCTTCAAACCTTTCTCTACAAAAAAGCTGTAGAATAATTTTGCATTGGTTTACAACTGCTATATTTGGCGAATTTTTTGAAAATACGATTGCACAAGCACCAAAATTGCTTGGCGTTGCAAACAATTAGCATGGACACTCGGAGGAAGGAAGGTAAAATAATTTTCCGTAGTAGTTACAAGCCGAGACGTCCACACTTCCAGATACTTTTTGCGACACCGTATAACTTTCAACTGTTAGTCTAATTACAATTTTTTCTCTTTGTGTTCAGGTAAATAATTCCGTATTTTCAACAAACTAATAACTTTTCGAGTCTTTAGTTTTCCAGTAAATGGGTTTCAAGCGAAACCTATATTTTCTAAATATTTTAAACAGGAAAATACTCTGTTTTATTATACGGTACAAACGAGAAAATAATTGAGAAGTTCCTGAGTCATAAACGATTTTTCGTTAAAAATTCCAACGTTCTGCGTAACTTTTAGTAAACGCTTTTAACTTTAAATACCTCGGGTTTCAATTCCGTTGCAACATATTTACTTGGAATTTTAGTGTAATAAATATCTCAAAACCAATTTGCTCGGAAACTTATATTGGTGTTTATTTTTCATGAAGATGAAAGGCTAATTTTATTGACCTGTTGATAAAACAAGAAAACATTTTATATCTCTATACAATAACAATAGTGAAACATTCTAACGTTAATCATTTTACTTTCTCACTATAGTATAGAAAAAAGTATAATGATCGCAAAAAATCGATGTTGAGATTTTTGTGAAAATATCGGTTTTGCGACCCCTGAGTCCAAAAAAGTGGTTTTTATAAAATGTCTGTCTGAATGTATGTCTTTCCGTATGTATATAAAGCTAAACATAAAACTATTCGATCGATTTCGAACAAATTTGCACCAAACGTGTCAATTAGGCCTGTGTAGATGTTTTGAAAATTTTTGAAAAACAACCCCCATTTTGGCCAAAAAACCCCCCAAAACACGGTTATTATTTTTTAATAAAAAACAGCTCTTACGATTTTCATAAAATTTGGCTTTTTTGTAGCCCTTAATGTACCCTACCATATGCAAAAACAGCATCTTCCTAAAAATTCTCATTCATTTAATAATAATAATAATATTGATGAGTTACTCTCCCGCTTTAATGTATCCCCTCTCCTACTTTAATACAATTATGAAGTCACAGTGAATCTGTTTAGTATGTTTAAATATGTTTGTGAGAAAGTATGTGCCGGTTTCTGGTACCGTTTATTTTTAAATGTGTTAGCCAAGATATCCAACTGTTCCTCCACTTTTTTGACATTCTATGTATAACTTTCAAGCTTTTTCTAACAAACTGTTGGTCTAATTTTATTAAATTTATCTTTGTGTTCAGTTAAATTAAATAGTTTTAACGAAATGACTTTTCTTGCCGTTAGTTTTTCCGTTACTGGTTTGTAAACGAATCCAATAGTTTTCCCCGCATATTTTCTAGATACTTCTAACCGACAAATTACAGCGTTATTTAAACAAATTTTAATTGCACTGAGAGTTCCTTAGTCGTAACCAATTTTCCGTAAAAAACAACAACTTTGTGCATAATTTCACACATTTTTATCAAACATCTTTAACTTTAAATTTCACGAGTTTTTATTCTGTTGAAACATTGTACGTGGCATCACTACCTCTATACTAATATCTTGAAACTTATACTGGTGTTTTACGTAGATGAAAGGATAACCGATATATTTCGATACAAAATTTAAACACTCTCACTTTTAAGACACGTTTCCTCTTCTGCGATATCGATTCAACACAAGTAACACCTTACCAAATAGACACAGACTTTTATGTAGACACGATGGATGTTTTTGACGGCAATCTCAACAATAAACAATACAATTTTTCAATTTAATATACAATTTGATTAGGTGTATAGATATCGAAAAACAAATACGTGCAACCCAATCTGAACTCGATAATCGAAACATACGTCAGGAACGTTATCGAACATATGTTTAATTTCGCTCAACATTTCCCCTTCATAAAGTGTTACATAAACTGCATTATTCTTTTACATAATCTACAACTGAAAACATATTTTCAAACACAGAATCTTATCATATTACTGAAAATAGAAACAAATAAATCGTGGACGCCCGACAGGTGAAGCATGCCACCAGCTGATTAGCTTACCTATGACGTAGGAATATCCGTCCAACGTTAGGACGCACTTTCTAGACGGATGACCGCTGATGGACCTCAGCCGCCGCGAAGGTCCCGCTGGAGGTACTCCGCCCCCCGGATCGCTGTGACATTTGTGCACAGTTTCCTTCTCCTGACCTACGCCCCCTTCCATGGGTTTAGACCTCTGCCATCGCAGTCGCCTCCATGATCACACGTTATCGCACACCCGACACTCTCTTATCACTAATCCAACACAACAGCCCATTTTAATAAAACAAAAAACAGCAGCACAGTAACAATCACTCGTATATTTTAAATGCTCATCGTTTCAACATTTTTAGGTTACGCGACGCTGACACAAACATTACAGTGGTACCACTTTGACAACCACGCCCGTTGATATCACTGCGAACTGTACTCGGCACGTGATGCTCGGCGTCGTACGGACAACTGATTCTTGCGCCGCGACGGGTGGGAGGGACTTAACGTCCGACGCTCCCCCCACCACCAGCGTCTACACGACTGTGCGCTGTAATTTTGGAGTTAATGTTTTCATTCAGAGACGCGATATGTATTGTTAGTCTATGATTAGTATTCGTAACCTTAACCTATATGAAAATATAGAGTAGCCTCTATGATTAAAGTTGCTGAATGGCGAAGCCGGTGTATATGGATAGTGAGGTTCGGGAGTAAATTAGTTGATATTTCAAATTTAGTTAGTACAAATAAAAATCCACGTTAAACATAATAAACGGTACCAGATAACTGCCACATACTTTCTCCCAGTTGAAACTTTATACCTTCCCAAGAGTAGCATATGAGGTGGTTATTTAGAATTGCAAAAGTAGGAAAATGTTACCATGGAAAATATTAAATGCATGTAACACACATCCATATTATATTATATTATTATTATAATTTAAACCATTCGATCGATTTCGAACAAATTTGCGCCAAACATGTCAATTAGGCCTGTATAGATACACGAAAAAAAGGTTTGAAAAACAACCCTCTTTTTGGCAAAAAAACCCCAAAAATTAGTTATTATTATTATTATTACCTAAACGAGAATTTTTAGAAAGATGCGGTTTTTTGCATATGGTAGGGTACATTAAGGGCTACAAATAAGCCAAATTTTATCAAAATCGTTAGAGCCGTTTTTGAAATGTAGGTTTTTCTCGTTTTTTGGCCATTTTTAGGGGGTAAAACCCCTTAAAAATAAAAAAATTGAAAAAATGAAAAAAATCCCGGAGAAATTCCAGAAGTACACCTACATACCGTATTTAATCAAAATCGGACGGTTGGTATGGTCTCCAGCTCTGTACACATCCTTACAGACACACGGACAGACATCACAAAAAAAAAAAACTTTTTTGGGTTCAGGGAGCACCATAACAAATAATTCCACTAACAATATTTTTGGGTTCACCAACACAGATAATTCCTCTAAACATTTTTTGGGGGTTCAAGGAGCACCAAAACAGATAATATCACTAAAAATTAAAATTCAAAAATTTGGACGAAAACAATACTTTCTCCATATACTACGTATAGGGTGGAGAAAGTAAAAAAAGAAAAGGTAATTACGAAACACTAACATTTAAACTCTTTTCAAAGTTGAATTAATTTTCAATAAGGCTAATATAAATAACTCCGAGAAAACCCTGAGTGCTCCGCACGACAACCCCGTTAGAGCTTTTTATACACATAATTATGTTATGATTTTTTTTAAATAAAGGTGTAGGATTAATAATAACCCAAAAGCTAAGTTGGTAAATAACATTAAATGTTCAAATCAAATTATTTCGTACATTTTATAACAGCAGTTATAATAAAGGTTAAAAGAACCAGCAAGGCTCAGGTTGTTAAAAACCTAACCTAAAAGTTAAAAGTACGACTATAATAGCTTCAAAGTTTTAAATCAGCTGTTAATGGAAATATTAGAGCAAACAGCTTTTTTATTCGTTATTTTGTTCCATGGGTTGTTACGGTAATGAATGTAAACACGATCAAGAAATATGTGTTGGTTCAACAGTCTAGGCCTAACGTAAGATTGTTTTCACAATTATTAACCTAACAATTACAAAACAAATTAATTGTTCTTGGTAGGCATTTTTGTAGTAATGGCATTCCATATGAAATCATAAAAGTCCTATGTTTTTTACTTAAGTAGCGATTGCATAGTAGAATGTTTTTTATTTTGGATCTGTAATAGAATAAATATCACACAACCTGTGTTCGTACAATTTAATCTTTCTTTGAACTCTAACGCTCGTTTCCATTAGTTTAGATATAGTTGCATATCTTACTCGTAGAATATCTTAGAAATCAACCACTCATTCTCATTATACTTTACAGTGTATTTTTAGACATAATAATTAATTAATAAGCCTACAGGTTACATTGCACTATTATGTTGTTATTGTCATCCCTGTTGTTTGTTTGTAAACTAAGACCACGCACTATTCTGTGAGAGGGTGAATATAAATAGTTGACCACATTGGTTTAATCTGAAATTTGATTATTTTAACACTACCAAGTACACTATTTTGACACAACTTACAAAATGAGAAAGCACAATGACCATTTCTGATGTATTATCAAAGAAACTACTTTAACACAACTTACAAAATGAAGAAGCACAATGTCCATTTCAGAGGTATTACCAAGTAAACTATTTTAACACAACTTACGAAATGAGGAAGCACAATGTACACTTCATATGTATTACCAAGTAAACTATTTTAACGCAACTTACGAAATGAGGAAGCACAATGCACATTTCAGGAGGTATTACCAAGTAAACTATTTTATCACAACTTACGAAATGAGGAAGCAAACGTCCATTTCAGAGGTATTGCCAAGTAAACTATTTTAACACAACTTACGAATGAGGAAGCACAATGTCAATTTAAGAGGTATTGCGAAGTAAACTATTTTAACACAACTTACGAATGAGGAAGCACAATGTACATTTCAGGAGGTATTACCAGGTAAACTATTTTATCGCAACTAACGAAATGAGGAAGCACAATGTCCATTTCAGAGGTATTAACAGGTAAAGTATTTTAAAACAACTTACGAAATGAGGAAGCACAATGTCCATTTCATTGGTATTACTAAGTAAACTCTTTTAACACAACTTACAAAATGAGCAAGCATAATGACTATTTCAGAGGTATTAGTAAACTATATACTCTGCTATGTACACATGTGTACTATATATGCAGTAGAGCATGACGGAAAAATGCGTGACGGAAAAATGCTTGACGGTAAAATCCGATTCACCGCGAGCAAAATCTTTTGGAGGCGGTGCGCTTGTAGGCGTTTACACTTTAAAAATATGAAAACATACAATTGTAATGCATTTAAATGGTAGGCCTATAACCCAAGCACAAAAATGTATGTAATTCTGAGACGTGCAAGTTCAAAATTTATTTTCGTTATATGAATTGATTTGGAGTGACGCAATACACGGGTATTTTACGTATCGTGTATTTTGTGTTTGACACTTTTAAGTATTTATTACACTCTTCACGACCCGTTGGATCCACTTTAATATCAACAGATACAACGATCCTGTACGGAAAAGCTATCTTGTTTCAGATTAGTTTTCGAGTAGCACTTTACTACGGTTAATAAGATAAGGTAATCTTGTACGAGATTGTAACATTCAAGTTGTGTTTGCTTCAGATATGCCCTTCCTGATTTTATTGTAAAGAATTGATTTATAAAGATGGATTACGACACGTTATTCTTGTGAAACACACTTGAAAACACATAGCTGAGGTTAATTATTCTTATATGCATTGTATTAGCCTCTTTGAAATAATCCTATTTGAATGTTAATTAGCTACGGCCGTTTCATCTACACAGAGACATCATCAGGCTTCGCGCTCGTATTAATACAAAACTTCACACATTACTAACACAAACACATAAACGCAATACACAGTAAACAATTTAAAAATATAAAAGTTACTGATTTCACTAGAGTTACAATGTGTGAAGTTTTGCATTCATGACTAGCGCGAAGCCTGATGATGTCTCTGTGCAGATGAAACGGCTGTAGCTAATTAACATTCAAATAGGATTATTTCAAACAGACTGAAAAGATAAATACAGTAAATATATTTAGAATAATAATCTAAATGCTTGAAATAAAATTAATAATTTATTAGTCGTACACAATATTATGTTTTGAGTGAGACAATTAATAATCAATTTGAATGAGATATTTTTAAACCAAAATTGTATCCGCACATTGTGTAATTTATCTATTGTGGGACGGCAAAAATACCAACAATTTTCAGAAAGACGGTTTAGTATGATTTTTGCTATCAAGTGATCAAAATAAGACAAATTACAAAATAATAATAATGAAAAAATAATATTTTGCATCCTTGGGACTGTGCATCCTATTCATACGTGACACAACAGTGTCGTTCTTTCCAAACCAAAATAACATTTCTGACAATTCTGACAAAAACGGGCAAACTTGTTTTGTCATTTTCTCAGTGGTGGTTCTAGACCTGAAAAACTGGGTGGCGGGGAGGAGGACACTACAGAGGGTCGAATGACCTGGGGGTAAGTATGGAATATCTCCCAGTAACAGGGGGATTGAAAAACTGTGGAAACAAAACCAGCGAGACATAAGACTGTACGGATGACGTTTAAAGAATAACCAAAATATTCAAATAATCGTTGTAATCACCAGTTCAATCGTTTTTAGGGGGTCGGCAATTCGCAATCAAAACGGACTGAGTTTCAGCAATGACTTTTCTTTCAGAATAAAAGCTCTTCTCAAAACATTTTAAATGGTTTTTGGTCACCCAACTAAGCTGATAATAAAAATTTCTTCAAAAAAAAATCCCGGGAAAACTGCGTGAGGAGGGGCAGCTGCCACTGCATTTTCTCTTCTTTAGGTTTCCATGCCCACGATAATAAATCGAGCAAGACAATATTTAACAATATTAGAAAGTCAACTTCTTCCGAAGTTCATTATAAATTGTAAACAAAAAAAAAACTAAACGAGAATTTTTTAGAAAGATGCATTTTTTTGTATATGGTAGGGTATATTAAGGGCCACAAATAAGCCAAATTTTATCAAAATCGTTAGATCCGTTTTTGAGAACTCTAGATTTTTCTCGTTTTTTTGCCATTTTCGGGGGTTAAAACCGCTTAAAAATCTAAAATTTGAAAAAATAAAGAAAAAAACGCCTGAAGATATTCCAGAACTACATCTACAAACCAAATTGTATCACAATCGGACCGTCGGTATGGTCTCCAGCTATATACACATCCTAACAGACACACGGACAGACATCACCAAAAAAACACTTTTTTATGTTCAGGGAGCACCAAAACAAATAATTTCACTAAAAATGTTTTTGGGTTCAGGGAGCACCAACACGGATAATTCCACTAAACAATTTTATGGGGTTCAGGGAGCACTAAAACAGACAATTCCACTAAAAATTCAAATTCTAAAACTTGGACGAAAACAATACTTTCTCCATATCCTATGTATAGGGGGGGAGAAAGTAAAAAATGATTAATTGTAAATGATGATATGAAGTAAATAGGAAATAGGTGTACAGTGCCTATAACTTTATCGTAAAAAATTTCGATCCCAAAACAATACGTATTGTAAATAGTTCTGATATCTAAAGCATAAACGAACACACGCAATGAATGTAAAATCATTTAAACGATCTGGTACGCATGTGCAAACTCTAATATAAATAGTTTACTCTTCCAACATCTTTTATGGATTTATCTTTCACTGTTTGATTCTTGCACTACTTCCAAAATTTTTTGTTCATGAAATCGTAATTGCATACAGCAAACACTCGGCACTGACAAAGCAGGTGTACCAACATGCAAACACCCGCGTCAATAGATAACACGCTGCAGCTGGGTTACTCCAATGTTTACAGGACAATATTGATTCAATGATGAACTGCAAATAAATGTAAAGAGGGTTCGTGGTTAAAACAGATAGGCTATTTACAATTTAGAAAACATGTGTTCATTATACTCGCAGGGTGAATACCACGGAGAGCCTTGCATGCTTCGCACGCCATCCCTCTTGTTATTTCCCCACACATCTATAGTAAAATTCACCTCAGAGTGAGGCGGAAGTTGAAGCCTACCGAGGGTCAGCACGGTCGACTGGTTTCCGCTCCACTTCTACCTGAATTTTAATTTGTTATAGTAGCGTTATGCAAACTATTTTTATAACAAGAAAATATAAAAATAAATCACATAACGTTGTGTATCACGATCGTCTGTTTATTTTGATACCAAATTTGAAGTAAACCGGTAAATGTTGAGAAATTAAAAACACCTTCAATAGTTCTTAGTTACATTAAAAGCTATGCCATTTAATTACTCAACATTTACCGATTTACTTCAAATTTGGTATCAAAATAAACAGACGATCGTGATACACAACGTTATGTGATTTATTTTTATATTTTCTTGTTATAAAAAAAGTTTGCATAACGCTACTATAAAAAATTAAAATTCAGGTAGAAGTGGAGCGGAAACCAGTCGAACGTGCTGACCCTCGGTAAGCTTCAACTTCCGCCTCACTCTGAGTTGAATTTTACTATTATATACCAGGTGTCTTAAAAGTTCCACCCCCTCCCTTTAACTTTTGTGTTTGTTAAAACAAACAAATATCCTTTGGGGAACGATACTAACTTAGCCCAAAGTATCTTTTGAAGGAATCGGAAATTTTGAGTGACCCCTGAAAATGGGGGATTTTGGGGCACTCTCAAAATTTTTAAATGGGAAGTATGGTCATGTGGTACCTCATTTTAAAGTTCTATTTAAGACTAGGAAAATTACATAAAGAAAATAAAAATCGGACCAAACAAAACAAAATGGCGGCACTAAATGTGTTGAAATAAATCGACATAAAGTTTGAAACTAAATGTAGTATAAATATATAAACATATATACATATACCTGGATTTCCGTCATGCAACTTATGTTGTAGTAAACACTACGCGTTTCGAGAACAGGTTCTCCGTCTTCAGGTGCTAACATGTACCAACGCCGTTACATTTTTATACAGTAGTTCCGTGTTTTGTGATTTTTTA
>JAGFPH010002849.1:6884-35562 GCA_018207615.1 Philaenus spumarius | reverse complement strand
TTTAATTATTTACAACTGAAATTGAAATAAACTTAACACATGGTTTGTGGTCTTCCAATGTGAAGCTAGAAACTAGTTGCAGAGTGATTACAGAATGAATTTACTAGTCATCGTCTCTTGAACAAAAAAAAACCATCAGCTGTCGCCACAGCCTTTCGTATTTCATGCAGGCCGAATTAAGAGTCAACGCTCTGTAGACTCTATGTTTGTTACAGTTAGTGCAATTGTCTGACGATAGTGCGCGCTGGTCGTTTACGCATTTGTCAGTCGGTTTAGTATCGCGCATGTAATAACGGCACAGATATGTTTGTTTATATTCTATTTTATTACTTTGTCTTTGTTTGTTTCTTTCTTTTCCGCTATTTGAATGTTCTGCCCTCCAGTAAACGAGAAAGCAACATGAAACGCAACCGCTTCTCACTGTATCCCTATCTAAACAGTGCAATTTCTTGCAGCTGAACACTTTGACATTGCCTCATTTCAAACCATTTTATAAGTCTATCTTTTGTAATTGAGTATTGCAAAAAAAAAACTGAATATTCTTTATAAAATTTCTGATCCGGCTTGCAAAATATTTTTCATTATTAATTTTTTATTGTATTAGGAAAAAAATTCAAACTTTGTACTTACAAAATGATAATTACGTAACAAATCCAAAGCATGTAAAAAATGTAAGTGCAAAACGTATGCGTCTTGTGACTGTGCTTAAAATGAGACCTTGCAAACAATTTAAAAATAATTATGATAAAAAATAAACGAAATAAATGGTTTGAAATTTAACATTGCCCTTATGGGATAAAAATCAAAGATGTCCGCCGCTACAGCAGACCCTTAATATGTTTTTTCTTTGATTGTAAATTTAAAAGCTTCCTTGGTACTCTTATTATAACAAAATTATAATTTACTCTTGTAACCTCATTTGTAAACTCATTAGAACGGGTTTACTTTAGGTTTTGAAAAATAATCTATTCCCTTATAGTAGTTGTTTTGTACTTTAAAAAATATGTTTTATTTTATATCATTGCTTGTTATTTTATTTCATACTTTATTGTGATTGTAAAATTATGTTCTTATTTTTTTTTAAATTTATATCTTTTTATTTTATTTTAACTGGTAAGGACATAAGACAATACTAATAAAACTCTAATTCATAATATTTATGTATATTATAATTTCTCTCAATTTAAACTATTTTATTATTAAAATAAATTGTATACCTTAAAACTAAATACAGTTAAAACCAGTTTTACTTAGATCTGTCTTTTGATTCTTCTCTATGTGTGTTTGTCACTAGAACTCCTCTTAAACGGCTGGACCAATTTTGATGAATTTTTTAGTGTGTTTGTGTGGATCCCTGAATGGTTTAGATTACAAGGCACAATTAGAAGGGGTTGAAATGGGGTTTTTACCCCTATACAGTAAATATAAGTTAAACTAACTTCTTACAAGCTATAAAGCAAAAATTGTGTAATATGTACGCGTAATATTATTATTAAGTGATACAAAGCTATTTTCAATTTGATTAATTAAGTCGGATGAAATGGAATAAATATCCCTAAAATTAAATAATAATCCACTTACTTTTTCCATATTCTCAAAAACTCTCAACTAATTTTACTAAAATTTCACAATTTAGGCCTACTCATGTACTCATATTAGAATGTACTAGGATTTTTTTATTGAATTCGTCACTAAAAACCAAAAGAATTAAGTGACAATAAAAATAAATTGCACTAAATTCCTTCAAACTATAAATATAAAACTATTTAATACTATTCTTAATTGATATAACAAAATTAAACTCTATTATTATGCACAATTAGAAGGGGATGAAATGGGATAACCACCCTTGAAATTAAATGAAGCAATAGCGAATTATTGCCAGGTCCTCTAGTGAATATATAAAAATCAAGACTGCATATGTTTGTGCTCGCAAAATTCGAAAACTATTCTTCCGATTTCACTACAAATTTCACGGTTTATCCTTATTTAAGCCGGAAGTGTTTAGACATTACAATTACTACAGTCTAAGGAGTTAAAATTGGATTGCTATCTCTATAAAATAAATGTAAATTTAACTAATTTCCTTCAAGCTGTACATATAAACTAATGTAATAAAAAAAACCAATTGCAATTCGATTAATTAAGTCAAAGGTATGAAATGGGATAACTACCCTTAAAATTAAATAATCATTTATATACTAACTTTTTATATATGCTCAACTATAATCAAATAGAATTTAAAAGGGGTAGCTAGCTGTACACAATAATAATACACAGCACTAACTTTCTACAAGTTATGAAGCTAAATTTGTGTAGGCCTAATACAATTATTCTTAAGTAGTAAAGAAAAAAATAATTTTCAATTCCATTACTTAAGTCAAAGTAATGAAATGGAATAACTACCATTAAAATTACATAATAATTCAAATACTTTGGCTACCCATATAAAATACATTGCATTATCATTAAACTCCCATACGTTTAATATGTGAGTCACCGCCTTCCTTGATCATGAGAATCTTATTTTAACCACAAGAGTATCTTCAAAATTATTGTTTTCAAAACATTCACTAAATTGTGTTTGCTAATTTAATAAGCCTAAATGCTTGCACAACTACAATACAAACGCATAAATCGTTAAGCAATAAAACTAATTAACTGTTTCTTTTCCTACACAACCTATTTAGACTCGCTGATAATCTTTTCACAAAAGCAAATAGCACTAACAATAGCTCAGCATTCATTGTTTTACCAATAAAATGTGCATTAAATATAATAAAGCTGCAGTTATGCAGGACAACATCAACATAGAAAGTGGATTGTTATCATATCCTAGAGTAAGTCATTAAGTTGAGTCTAAACACACAAACCGTTTCCAAGGTAGGCAAATATTATAAACATTACGAGAGAAAAAACACGGAAAGTGCAGTGTACCGTTAGTAATTTTAGCTGTGTTTTGCACTAAATAAAAGAAACACATCGCTTCGCTGACACCGATCAGTGTGTTATAGTCTTTGATACACCCACCTTATTTTACACACAGTGTAATCTCTTCTTCTTGTCGTTTGTCAACCACTACACTACACAACACAACACAGCACAACGTAACATAACACAGCACTGCACTACACAGCACAACACAACATGGCACAGTACAACACAACACAGCTCAACGTAACACAACACAACATGGCACAGTACAACACAACACAGCACAACGTAACACAACACAACACAACATGGCACAGTACAACACAACACAGCACAACACAGCACAACACAGCACAACACAACACAACACAATATGGCACAGTACAAAACAGCACGGCACTGAACAGCACATCAAAACACAACAAAACACGGCACAGTACAACACAACACATTACAGCAAAACATAACATAGCAGAACACAACGCAACATAGCACAGCACAGCTCAAAACAGTACAATATAGCACATTACAACACAACACACCTTAGCACGTCTCAACACAACACAACACAACACAGCACAACACAACATGGCACAGCACAACACAACATGGCACAGTACAACAGAACACAGCACAACGTAACACAACACAGCACAACACAACACAACACAACACAACACAACATGGCACAGTACAACACAACACAGCACAGCACAGCACTGCACAGCACATCACAACACAACAAAACACGGCACAGTACAACACAACACATTACAGCAAAACATAACATAGCACAACACAACGCAACATAGCACACCACAGCTCAGAACAGTACAATATAGCACATTACAACACAACACAACTTAGCACGTCTCAACACAACACAACACAGCACAACACAACACAATACAGCATAGCACACCAAAGTACAGCACAACACACCACATCACAACACAACATGGCACAGTACAACACAACACAACATGGCACAGTACAACACAACACATCACAGCACTGCACAGCACAACAAAACACAACACAACACGGCATGGTACAACACAACACATTACAGCAAAACATAACAGCACAACACAACTCAACATAGCACAGCACAGCACAGTACAGCACATTTCAACACAGCACAGCGCAGCCATTGCACAGCACAGTTCAGCACAGCACAGCACAGCACAATATAGCACGTCTCAACACAACACAGCACAACACAACACAGCACAGCACAACACGGCACAACACAGCACAATACAGTACAACACAGCACAACTCAGCAAAACGCAACACAGCACAGCACAGCACAGCACACAACAACCGTTACCGTTTTGACACGATCGTCAAGCACAGAAATCCACAAACAAACATAAAAGAACCAAGGATCGCACATATTGTCTAAATTTTCGAGAAAACCGACATTTCGCTTCTTTAGAAACCGTTGTTCTAATTATCTGCCTTCCGGTGTACGAAGGCCTGCTAGACGCTTACTACTCCGTAATGTTACTGACAAACCTCGGGTATTATCATGTTTGAATAAATTTCACCCCGCCTAAAATATAATGTCTTTTAGATAAAAATATATTGAAATGGTTAGTAAAAAAATTAAAAAAAAAGAAAGCAGTGTCCATTTCAGAGGTATTACCAAGGAAACTATTTTAAAACAACGTACGAAATGAGGAAGAACAATGTCCATTTCAGAGGTATTAACAGGTAAAGTAATTTTAAACAACTTACGAAATGAGGAAGCACAATGTAAATTTCAGAGGTATTACCAACGAAACTATATACTCTGCTATATACACATGTGTACTATATACAGGGTTTTAGATAAAATAAAACCTGAACACAAAATCTCACAATAAATACGTTTACTAACCTCAAACGCGTTTCAACGACAATGTCGCCATCCTCAGTGATGCACGGGCTACAGTAACCAAACTATAACTGGTTCAACACAACATTATTCGGTTGAACCACTTGAAATCAATGTTGAAAAAATCAAAATGGCTGAACTCAAAAATGTTGAATACTCCCAATTATCGTTGGGTGGCATATCGTTTGAAAGATTATTTAATTCTGAATACAAAAAGAATAATAATTAATATTAAAACAAAAATAGTACAGCAAAATGGGGCAAAATCGGAAAACGCGATTTAGTTGTTTTTTGGTCGCCATTTTTAATCGGTTCAAAATATGGATGTGCAAATTTCACCGTTGGTTTTTTCTTGAAATTCTACATTGAAATGATGTATCACATGACCGCCTTCCTATTTAAAAAAAACAAAGTTACATTCAAAATGGCGGATCCAAGATGGCGGATAGATTTTTTGATATCTTAATAAAATAGTATTTTTACACAGAGTAGGTTCCTCAATCACATCTACCTTCAAATTTTCCTTATATACGAAATATTAAACCGGTTCCAGACTTAATCAACACCCTGTATATATAGTAGAGCGCGACGGTAAAATCCGATTCACCGCCTTTTGCACGTGGTGCGCGAAGTTTACACTTCAAAAATAAATAAAGTAATATAATTAATTACGTGTTCGTGAGCTACTACAGTCGGGAGCACGAAATAAGGCGGGTGAGCATTTTTGCGCTGTTGTCAGATATGGGACTGGCAAAGCGAGGAACGGTCGAGAATCGCTTGCCCTGCTCCACGAGCTGGCAACACTGAGCGCAAAAATTCTCACCCGCCTTATTTCGTGCTCCCGACTGTAGTGCAGTATGATGAATAGTTTCGTTCATAACTTATAACTAAAGTGCTTTTTGCTTGATCGATGTCATATGTGTGAGACAACATCTCGCACCAATAACATCCTTTTTTAGGTATTAGTGATGAAATATACTGTTTCGATGATTTTTTGTATGTATTTGCTTCTATTCCGTTATCCTAAACTAAAAAAGTTCTTGGTTGTGAAGAATAGTTATAGTTCGTCAGATTTAGCAGGACTTCTACGATGCTCTGGCGGGAGGGAAGAATTTAGGCAAGTGGGGAGGGACGCCGCTGGAGGGGGAGGGACTCTACGCTATCACTGTTGTGTGTTACGTGAGTCAGACCGAAGTGTTACGTTCAGAGCTCGGCAATAGACTGAGCCTCTCTTATACCCCACCACTCGAATTAACTCCGAGTCTACTGCGCATCTCGAGGTCACGGCTTATGCTAGACATTCTCTAATATAACTGATTGGAATTTGTTAAGTCGGTTGCCATGGCAACTGCATTCAAGAAACGTGTGTTGGTTCAATACACGCCTAAAATAAAATTGCGATATTAAGCTTTTGATGCGAATCAGCTGTTTTATCTACTATTGGGCTGGTACTAAGCTCTCGGATTTTCGTTACTTTTACACTTTAAAATAAAACTTTGGGCAAAATACTTTCTTAGTCAGCGTTTATGACCCCATTAGAATGTAGCTTCAAATTTTCGTAAACTTATCTTCGTTAGTTTTTACTCGTTGATTCCATGATAGGACAAAGCCGCTTAGATATAAATATATAGATGACTGTTTGACCTTTAAAATGCAATATCTTAATGGAGTTTCTTGTTCACTATGACGTTCACATTTTAACAAATGTACACGTACTGACGGAAATTATCTGCTTCATGCATGAAGCTCTTTCCTGATTGACTTAATGTGGTGAGAATTGGATCTTCGATACTATTAACTAATTAAATGTGTTACTTATGGTGGAATAATTCTTGATTTAGAACTGTATACAGTGCTCTTATATTTATATACGGGTGTCCGCTCATTGGACCCGCATGAACAACAGATTATGATTGTTCCTTGAACAACAGAAAGTAAATGTGTGCGGTTGTGGGACCCCCGTCAGGAACGAAATTCATCACACCTTTTCTTCAATTCTTTTACCAGCCTTAACGGCAACATACACGCATAGTATTTAATCTTTCAATTGCCGTTTGTTATTAGATTTATTTCTACAAATATTTACTGTTTCCATAAGTTTAATGTTATTATAATATAGGTGTTGAATTAATTATAACATCAAAGCTAAATGTTAAACACAGTTAAATTTAATGTACATTCATTGTGAACGCGTTCAATAAACGTAAAATGTTGGGTCATCAGTCTAGGCCTAACCTAAAATTTATTTTACCTGTCTTAACGGCAACAAACATACTATAATTTTAGGTTAGGCCTAGACTCAAAATTACTTTCTAGTCCTGACGTACAATTATAGTATGTACTTTGCCGTTAAGGCAGGTAAAATAAATTAAATGTACACACAATAATTTTAGGTTAGGCCTAGACTGATGACAAAATATGTTATGATTATTCAATGTAATTTAGCGCTTGACGATAATATCTGAACTACGCCGGACGGAACCGATCGTCTCTTTAAATTTTATTGATGACCCAAAACACATGTTTCTTGAATGTTAAATACATTCATTGCCATAGCAACCAATTTGATGACGCTTTTTCGTTACGCCTATTATCTATTTGTAACTGACGTAGCATCGAATTCGGAAACGCTTTTTCGTTACTCGTATTTTATATTAATTTTGTCGTTGCTATAGCAACATCTCCTACCGCAACCCGCGTTAAGGAACTTCATTCAAATAAGGTAAAAAGTTACAATAATCATACATCCAAAAAAGCTTAGTTTCCATTTATTCCCTTCTTTTTTTTTTCAAAAAATCATAGTATTTTTTGAAGTAGTTAAGATATTAAGTCTAAATTTGGTAAACATACTTGTTATTAGGTGCTCCACAACTGCTCGCTTCGTTCACCAACCCTCGAAACTCGCGGCGAAGCAAATGCAAACAGATTACAGTATTGTATAATCTGATATTTTAACTGAACTGTAGATTGTTTAGAACAGAGGTACTTGTACAGTGGTAGGTTGGTGAGGGTATCATAGATTAGACTCATACGCCGTAGTGCTAGGTTTTTTGTGTGAATGGTAGGAAATTTTTATATAATGAAGCGATATAAACCTAACCTAAAAATGTTGTTGGTTTTTAGGATTAACCGGTTCTAAATTTGCCAAGAAGGTAAATGAATGATAGAAATTGATTATAAAATCCGCATATATATAATAAGTCCTGACTGATTGATTCATGATCAACGTACAGCCAATACTATGATAGTTAGTGCCTTAACTCAGAGCAACTTCATACCACTACGAAGAAGTGAACTGAGAAAGTATGTTGAAAAATATTCATTTTAATCCTAGAAAATGGTAAAACTAATTGGGTTCACTCCCAGTCATACAACAAATAAAACAGCTGATTTGAATCAAAAGCTTAGCAACACAATTCTAGGTGTAGCTTATTTTAAAACCAACACACGTTTGTTGAATGCATTTACATTCAGTACCATAACAACCAACTTGGAAAATTTAGGATCAATTAACTATTTTTCACAACCAATGTTTTTTTTAGGCTAGGTGAGCAAAATAAGAACAAAATAAAAGAAAAAGTTTTACTCTATTCAAACATCTGTTCCAAATAAGACAGATGATTTGGATCATAAGCTTAAAACAATTTTATGTTACGCCTTTACTAAACCAACGCACGTTTTTTGAAAGAATTTAGATTAATCACCTTAGGAAACAAATTAACAAATAATTTAGAATCAGGCAATTATTCTTCACAACCAACAGCTTCTTTAGGTTAGGTAATAGCAAACACAAACAACGACAAAGGCTTACTGTATCGTAATTCAAACACCTATATCTATTAATATTATACCAACTTTATTTTTTCAAGGCCTATTTCACCAGTTTGAAATACTGCTTTATAATACCACATTTTGGTCATCCATACTAATATTATAAAAAGGTCAAATTAGTTTGTTTGTTTGTTTGTTTGTTTTTTGTATGTAGGGGGTAATCTCTGGCACTACTGAACCGATTGAAAAAATAGTTTTACTAATAATAAGCTACACTATCCCTGAATAACATAGGCTATAATTCATTTCGATAAAAACCTTTTTTATTTCAATATTTGTAAATTTAGTTGGAACAAATTCTTAGGTAATGCATAGAATGATAAACCAACACATGTAGTTACATTTATTACCAAAGCAATCAATTGAATAAAATAATAGATAATATACATGCTGTTTTCTCCAATATTTCCATTATCGGCTTATTTCCAAATTTGAAGCAATTATTTTTGTATTTCTAGCTTTTAGGTTAGGGTTTTTAAGTGTAGTCCTTTTAACCATTATTATAATTGCTGTTATAAAATATAAGAAATAATTTGATTTGAACATTTAACATTATTTACCATCTTAGTTTTGAGGTTATTATTAATCCTACGCCTTTATTATAAATAAAACATAACATATGTTTTTAGAAGGTTCCGTTGGTGGTTGGCGTGTGGAGCACGCAGGGGTCTCCCCTAGTATTTTATAACTTGAACATAGCCTCTCTTCTATAAATGAGTAATTATAGATTTATCATTATAGTAAAAAATGATGCAGTATACAATAATCTGTCTGCATTTGCTTCGTTACGGTGTTGGTGAGCGAAGAGAGCTGGTGGCGGAGCCCTCTTTTAGAGATATAAATAACTAAATGCACTCTATAGCTCAGTTTTCGCTCAAAGATAATTAATAGGCAACGTAATTAATAGGCCTAAGTTGTAACAATAACCTCTAAACACAGTAGAAGAATTAAATAAATAAACACATGCCCAAGTGTATTCTGGGAGTCAGCTGGTTGTCTGGTTGTCAGTGCTGCCATAGAGTAGTACAGTTCGCTATGTGCTAAAAGGAGCTCAGTCAATGACTGAACCCGTTTCAGCATAGATTTATCAACAATTAGTGCCTGTTTCTATGATACCCATGCATTGGACTGATCCCATTTTAGGATAAAACGATGAGATCCACCATTAAAAACTAAAATCAAGTGTTTTCTCTATTTGTAATTTTTTTGACTGAACCCCTTTTAGCATGAACCTATTCTTTAATATCTTTTTCTGTTTGTGTTAGTTAGCAATTCGTGGACTAGTGGAACAAGTGTCCAGTGTAGGATTTTTCTGTCACTATACAAATAATTTTACAAAACCTTTCTTTCCACACTACAAAACTAACATTGCTCACCAATTTTATCCGTTATCAAATCTCATAATGGGAGTGATAAGAAGCATATTAACGTTTAGTTGGAATTGTAACTATAAAACTAACAATGAATGACGTTTATTGATTTTTGATAATTATAAAATATTTATCTGTATTAAATTATGTCTGTTTTATAACGTAAGGTTGGCAATATAAATTAGTTTTATTAGAACTCGTATAAATACGAATCACTATGCTGTAAAATTATTACAATAATACAATAAATGCAATGTATATTATTATATGTTATGTTTTAAAAGACAATGACTTAAAAGTACCTTTACCAATAAAACCATTCAATACATTATGAAGTGCAAAGTACGTCAATCCATTACTATTCTGAATGTACTATGACGAACTCTATACGTCCGTTAGGTTATTGAAGTATTATAACATAAAATAATCGAAAGCCAAATAACAGTAAACATATCCATCTCCTTTAAACTAAGTCAACCACTGTTTGCTTTGCTTCCACCGTCTTACAACAACATTCTGGATATAAGGGTGTATTACACGCAGCAGCTTGCTGATATCAGCATGCTGCGCTGCAAGCTGTTCGTGTATAGGGTACAAATGGCGTATGCAAGCTGATATCAGCATGCTGACAAACATAGGATCGTTTTGATATTTTCACAAGCGGACAGTGCTTGGCGTACTGCGCATGCGTCCGACCCCTTCCTAGTTGCGATAAGTGCTCCCCGCCTAACAAACCCTTCAACTTGCAGCGCTGCAAGCTGATGCGTGTAATACCCACTATACGTTATAGGCATAAAGTTGGATTTCGAAAACGGTAAAATTGTTTTATTGGTTTCCTACCATTGTGTTGTATTGTTTTCTTATCAGTGCATACAACACTAATACATGTTTTCCCAGGCTGATAATAAATTGTTTGGATAATAATGTTTAACCGATCAATAGTTTCTGTAAATTACTTCAACATATTATACTGTTTAACATTCGAAGTGAAAGTATAACAAATTTAGCATTAAAATGAGTTTTCCACTTGTACTGTAGCTTAAACCAGCATAGTGTATTGTAGACTCCGGCTTCTGAAAAGAAAAACAAAGTAAATGTACACCTGGTAATCCTTGCCTTTGAAAGTATTTTGTTGAACTTTCAGCCTGTCTTGGGTCATTTCGTATTTTACTAATAACAGCATGGTAGTTATCTAGTTCATAAACTTTTGGACAACCCAAAGTATTGCAACAGCATCTTCCAGTTACTTTTAACAAGTATTATGTTTGGTATGAATCGTTTTTACGAATCTCAAAATGTTAGAGACATTCACTTATGCTGATGACAATGCTGACGACCTTATAGCTACAGGATTGTTTCATGATCGTGCAATAGCGCGTATGCTGTGGCCTGCACAATCGCAAAACTTGAATCCAGTTGAAAACCTTCGGGAACATCTGAAGGAAAGTCAGGGCTCCCGACAGCTTTGCGGAGCTTCGACATGCTGTTATTGAAGAATGGGAATGTGTTTACCGCCTTACTCGCCATATTTAGCTGAAGACGACTTCTGGTTCATCCCAGAAATAAAGTTTGCTAAAATGTAAACGTTTTGACAGCATTAACGACATTGAGATGGCCACGACTCTGCAGCTGCCGAAAGAAGCCTTCCAGAAAAATGCTTCCAGTCATGGATTCAACTTCAGAACAAGTGCATTAATAGAAAAGATCAGAACTTTGAAAGAGATTAATTGAAATTTTATATAAGCTTAATAATTTGCTTATAATACAATTACTCACCGTATTTTATACGTATTATATACTAGGAGAAACCCCAGCGTGCTCCGCACGCCAACCCCATTCGGACCATCTATACACATAGCCATGTTATGTTTTCTTTATAATAAAGGTGTAGTATTAATAATAACACCTATGCTAAGATGGTAAATGATGTTAAATGTTCAAATGTTATGTCCTATATTTTACAATAGCGGTTATAATAAATGTTTAAAATAACCAGCAAGACCCAGGTCTACACTTAAATAAAAACGTAACCCAAAATTTAGAAATGCAATAATTGCTTCAAAGTTTGAAATCAGCTGTTAATGGAAATATTAGAGCAAGCAGCTGTTTTATCTGCTATTGTATTCCATTGGTTTCTACGGTAATGAATGTAAATACATTCAAGAAATATGTGTTGGTTCATCAGTCTAGGCTTAACCTAAGATTTTTTTCGATTAAATTTACAAATATTGAAACAAACAATGTTTTTATCTAAATGAATTATAGCCTATGTTACTCAGAGATAGTGTAGCTTTTTATTAGTGAATCTATTTTTTCAATCGGTTCAATAGTTCCAGAGATTACCGCCTACATACAAATAAACAAAAAATCTAATTTTACCTCTTTATAATATTAGTAGCCTATAGATGTATATGTTTTTATGTGGTCGCACTCTAACGGCTGCATTTTACGTCCGACTTGATCCAAATTTGGTACACACATAGGTTTTCTAAGCAGGTTCGTCATTGGGGGGAGAGGGGCCTCGGCGTCCCCCCAAGATTTGAAAAGTATTAAAATTACAATTTGAAAGTTAAAAATAATAGGCGTGTAATGATGATGTCCAACAACAGAAAAGACCAACCTTAATAGTTTCAATATTTTCGAACATATCATTAATTTAATTATTTTAAACAATAAAGGGTTCAAATATATGTATCTATACAGCTATATATTATATTATGACTGTATGAGTCAGTTCAATGAAACGTGACTATGTTGTTTCACACATTTTGGCATTTCGCATTCGCATCGTACGATACTGTTATACGTAATTAAATTTAAGGTGTACACAATATTTCATTCTAAATATTTGTAATGTACAACGAATTTAGCTGTCTAAAATGTCTTTATAAGTATATTTATAGGCCTACATATAACAGTATATAAATTTTATAAAAGTAATTTTTTTTTGTTTATGCCAATTTTACCTCTATTATTCTCATTATGAAATAACTGCCCCTATTTCAATTTGCAGCTTTCTAGCTGGTCTGGAAGTACCCAAACATTAACATAAATCAGTAAGTCACCACGTGGAGCTATATTATATTAGATACCAATAACTAAAATCATTTCAAGATAAAGTTTGCCCCCTAAAGGATGTCTCAATATAGAGTGAAGTAGTTTAAATTGATGTGTTTTATATTGTCAACATTTTTAATTTTTGGGGGACCCAACGGCCCCTTCCCCCGTACCGGTGTTGGCGGGGAGGAATTTGCCCCCCCCCCCCCCCCACTTTTTGGTGAAATGACGCCACTGTTTCTAAGACTCTTGGACGAGCTTGTAACCCAAAATCCTAAAAACAGGAAGGACGTTTTTTTACCGTAAGTATTTTTTTTGCGGTTTTTCATACTAGAATAAAATTATTTAGGCTATGAGGTTTTATTAAAAAAATATATTATAATATTTCAGCTGATTTTGCAAATTTTGTTTTTAGTACACTACGTTATACTGCGTCTGGCCGCTCAAAATAGATAATATTAGAAGTATCCAACTCGTAAATGGAGTTTTCCGCTGCGAGCGTAACGAAGCTGCGCATGAGCCGTGGCTGAGATGCAAACAAATTCCACAAATATATTTCTTACACGCGGGCAGCTATTCGGTGCATTCGTGAGTATATCTACTTTCCAAATTGTTGGTTGAAACCATGAACCGTACAAACTTAATTACGGAAATTGGCTCAACTGACGCAGCGGTTCATCAGCGTAACTGAATTGTTTCATTAACTTTTTCGCAAAACATCTTGACTTAAGCTGAACTCTACTAAATATTCACACTAATGTCGTCCACGCTAATCACTGCGTCGTTACTTTTTATTGTTTAATAATTTTAATAACCTGTAATTAATTGTATTTGAAACTGATGATGTCGTCCCAGCCGTTGAAACCAGTTTAATAATCAAACATGATTTATTTAGCATGTAATTTCTAAAAAAACTGAAAAATCCCGAGAAGTAAATATTGTTATTAGCTTATAGGTTTTATAAAACAAACCGACAACTGACCGTTAAACTTGCATTAATTCAGAAAACCGGTTTTTATTATGCTACTGCCTGTAGTTGTGTAATTTTATACGGCACATTATAATTTTATAGGCTATTACTGAAAACATAACATGCATTATTGGCTATAAACGTTGGTGATAATAAATAAATATTATCCAGATTTTACAAAATTGAAATTCAAAATTGTAAAACACCAAATTTAATAACTTGCTTAAGCTTTTAAAAAGAATAATTATAAAATTTTGTGTAGGAACTAATTGTATAGCCTAATAACATATATTATTTCTCAAGGTAATTTTTTTGTCGGTACGCCATAACTTCCTTAATACATCATCAAATTACATTATTTAACAGCTGGGTATTGTTATCATCAGTGTTGCCAACGCCAGGAAAATATTCCTACAACTTACTTGATCTTACATCACTTTTACTTTTCGATTCTTTATTTCTTTTTTTTTTTTGTGTAAATTGTATTTTGTATATTTTTCTGGTGTAGCGGTTAAGGAAAGCTTTAAAATGATGCCTCATTCATGTAATTTGATGATGTATTAAGGAAGTTATGGCGTACCGACAAAAAAATGGTCTTGAGAAATAATATATGTGATAATAACAATAACAAAATTATTTCTCTTTAATATGGATTTAAATTAATAAAACACTGTTAGTAAGTTAGAATGCGAATGCTTCGCACGGGTCAGCTAGTAGGCTCCTAATTTTATAAAGTTGTATATGCTAAGCGGCCCTAAACGTGTTGAAATAAATCGACATAAAGTTGCTAATATCTCGGAAAGGAAGAGTTTTTAGAAAAAAATGCAAGAGACAAAAAATGTTTATTTCAAAGTGCCTGACCTAAGAAATTACTTCCAAATCGATTTTGTAAATTTTATTTTTAGTCATTTATCTTAGAAATTTTTATTTTATTTGTGTCAATTTCCTAGTCTTAAATATACCTTTAAAATGAGGTATCACATGACCATTCTTCCAATTTAAAAATTTTTAGTTGCCCCCGAAATTTCCCATTTTTGGGGGACTCTCAAAATTTCCGATAACGTCAAAAGATCCGTTGGATTAAATTAGTATCGTTCCACAAAAGATATTTGTTTGTTTTAACAAGTAAAAAAATTAAAGGGGGACGGATGGACTTTTTTACACGCAGTATAAGAAAACGTCCTGTCATTCACACAAAAACTCTGGCCTTACTCAAGTGCCTCTGTCGTACTCAATCGTAGTTTCCATGAAAACTACCAGATAATACAATAATATGTTTGCATTTGCTTCAACTTGAGTTGCTGGTATGTCAAATGAGCAGGGGGTGGTGCCTTCTAGAGATTTAATATACTTTACGTCATGTTTATAAGCTAACTTGATAGTGCTCAAGGGTTTTAAATATTGGTTTTTATCTAGGTTGTAAACATAACCTGAAAGTATACCATAATCTGCGTTGGGTTTTGTGTTGAAGCCAATCAACTTAATTCCCCTTTTCCGTAATATATTCTGTATAATATATTAACACAGAACATAACCTTAAATTAATTAAATTTTTGTAGAAGTTTTAAAGCTTTAAAAAAAAATCGGTTTAAAATGTAACCTGTTTATTATACTTTTTTGCCAGGCCAGACCTATTTCTTTTCCGTAAAATTTTCTTTTCTACCCGCTAGACTCTTTCGAAAATAATACTTGAAGCCTGAACTCGGTCACTACGTCACGTACGTGTAATAACAGTACGTTTGTATTCAGAACTCCCGAAAACCAGTTAATCGCAATTCCATCGCCATTTTTTAAGTCATTGTATAAGCTTTTCAATCAAAATGTATAAAGAGTTGTAATTACCAACCCATAAACAACTTTTAAATCGATTTCCAATCTTTTAGTCCCATAAATTACAAAGTTAACATATTCACCGGCGGGGGCGGCGTTCAGTGTAAGGTCAAAATTTATACTTGATTTGTTGACTATATCAAGTTAATGGAACCGTAACTTTGCCGTAATTACTTCATACAGACGGCCATGAACTCCTTGCAGTACACATCCAGAGAGCCGTCGGCTATAACTAATTAATTAATTAATTTCCTTTATATTAAACGTAGAAAACCGAACCGGTACAATTAATTAGCCTAAGTGTTAGGTCAGGATAGCGCCGCAGGTTGCCATGGAAACTAGTTTTGCATTCCGCTATATTTTATTATTTTTTCTATCCGGACACTCATCGCCGATAGTGACAAAGGATTGCGTTAAAACCTACTCTGTTTTTGTTGTGACACATGAAACATATGTTTTTGTGGTTATTAGCTGTGTTGTTTGTATAAAAAAGTCACATTTTTGGACGAACACACTATTTTAGAAATTGATTTGGGTGTAAGATTTTAAAAACATTCTCGTGAACAAATCGTTTTCGTTCAACCAAGATGGGGAATTAGATGGCTGAGAGGTTAAAGGCGTCATCAAAATCTGTTTCGTTAGAACATTCTGGTTTGAACCTGATTATTATATAATTTCCATAGGAAAGATGAGCTATTGCAGTGACTCTTATGGTGAGACCTAAGTGAGTGGTGAATGGGCACCGATCATGGTCCCCACAACCCGTTTTGGGGTAAAAATATATATATCTCGTATCTATACATAAAAAAATACAGATGTCTTAAAAGTCACACCCCCTATTATAATTTTTTTTATTAATGGAAATAAACAGATTTGCTTTAAGGATTGTTATAACATGAACAAAAATGGAGTATTTTGGTGTATCGTAAATTTCAAACCCTCCCCCAAAAATGGGGTATTTTGGGGGGTAAATCGAAAATTTTTAATGAGAACCCCTATTGAGTGACACCTCATTTTAAAGGTCTTGATAAAAGAAGATTGGCTCAAACCAGAGGTCTATATGTCGACTCTATCCAACACAATGGCCAATCAAAGTTATAACTTTTCCCCCATTTAAATAACATCAAAATGTTAAAGATGATACATCTGTTATTTTTTACAAGGGTTTCATAAAGTAGGTCACTCAAACACTCATAATGACTGACCTACTGGATGACCTACTGGTTAGTCATATGATGAACCAAAACATGTTTGTTTGCAACCAATTTTTCAAATTTTGAACCAGGTAATTATTCTTCAAAACTAACACTTTTTTAAAAATTAAGTAGAAGCAAACAATTGGCTTACTAGTCAAACATCTGGTGTCGCATACTATTTTGTTGCATTTAGTTGTCAATATCAAATTTGTTTAAAATGTTGATTATTTAAATTACAATGGTGTAATTACAACGTATGCTATTATTTGGGTTATTATGGATGGTGTGTCTACTTCGATATCTGTCTTAAGTTATGTATAGATCACTGCTACCCCCAAACAGTGCTAATTGAGTCTAAAAAAGTTTGGTGTAAAGAGTGGTGTACAAGTACAGTATTTAATTTTATGAATGATTACTTAAAAGTGTCCTTCCTTTATTGTAATTGTTTTCAAAAGTAATGGTCTCGCGTATGGTTTGACTGACGGCCGGACTGTAGACTCTGGCTTACGCCACTCACGCTCCGATTGGACTGTGGAATGTTCCGGCCGGCCGGACGATCGAACGAGTTTTCTTTGCACGTCCGGCCGACTGTTCAGGCCGAACTGACAGGCCTCCGGATACCAATCACTTTCCGGCTACTTTCGGCCGGTGGTTTCATCCACATTTTGCATACTGTAGGCCTACTTAAAAAAAAAAAAATAGCAGGGTGAATGGGGTTCTCAACAACATTTTATTATTCATCCTGAAACTACATATCACAAAATCTCTCCATTATATCGAAAAATTATTACCATTCACAGAAAAAACTCTGGTCCTAATATGGGCATGCGTCAGAATCTATGTCACCAGTACCCCCACCACCCTATCCAGACCCAAGTGCCTCTATCAGTCATCATTTCCGAGAAAATAACAGAGTACACAATACTCTTTTTGCGTTTGCTTCACCGCGAGTGTAGATGGGGTACGACCGATGTACTACTCGATCGGAGTATAAGAGGTGAAACCGTGTAGTTTCAAATAAATTAGAACAAAGTGTTTGCGTGCTTGGATAAGGCCAGCCCTTGTAAATTTAATAAAAGGTTTAGTGTAATTAAAAATGTAATTATAATTTGTGCATTAATAATTAAGATAAAAAAATATAGTTATTATATTTACATAAACTTGATACGGCATGAAACCAAGTTGTTTACTGTTAATCGCTTCTGCATTATCCTTATATAGTATTTCTCTAAATATTTTCTGACGATCCAGAAACACTAACACCATATCATCACCCAGCATTATGTCAATGCAATTCGGTAAGCGAAACTTCATAGAGACATGCTTTAATGTTTCACATTTCGAAAGAAGTTGTTTTATAAAAATAAATTTAGAACAGTATTAACAAAGTGTCGGATCCACTGCCACATCACAAACCCATGGGTTATCACGGAATGGCCGATGCGTGAACGAGAAAACACCACTTTCTCTTGACGGCTTCGGAGATTTAAAGATAAAATGGAAGGGGAAAGAGTTATAAGAGGAAGATTGAAAAAATACCTGAACAGCCCCCACTTTTTTTACAAAGTTTCCTATTTAACGGCTCATATTTCAAAAACGGTAACGGTTAGGTACAAATTTGGATATACGAATTGAAGAAAATTGTATTTTCTTTAATTTTTGAAAGTACACAATTTTCTGTGCCACGCACCGTTTTCGAGATAAACGCCAAAAACAAAAACGGGGGCCTTCGGCACCCCCTCCCACCCCTGCGGCGCCTGAAACCGATGGGGCTTTATTAGGCGTTATTCAGGAGACCAAACACTACACAGTCCTGAAAAATTGGAACCCCATGATTTAATGCACGATTCACCGCCATTTTGAACTAGTTTTACTGGATTATTAGTATACCCCTGTATTCCAGCGTGACACGGAATCCAACAGAACGACATTCAACACCTCGCAGCCAAAGTATATACGTGGAACACAAAATATCTTTGACCAATGTGTTCATACATATCTTGGATGAATTCAAAACAAATTTACATTTATTGTCATAGCAACCAAATTGATAACGCTTTTTCGTTACGCCTATTTTCTATTTGTAATTTCCATAGCAAACAATTTGATAACGCTTTTTCGTTACTTGTATTTTATATTTGTCATTGCCACAGCAACCAAAACACTTTTTCGTTACGCGTATTTTCTATGCCGTAGCACGCGATTTGATAACGATTTTTCGTTACTCGTATTTTATATTTGTCATTGCCATAGCAACCCATTAGTAACACTTTTTTTGTTACGCATTATATTTTCTATTTGTTAACTCCTATCGTAACCCGCGTTTAAGGAACTTCGTCCCAAAATTTAAGTTTTACAATCAACACTATAATCAATACAGGTCTATTGACGTAACATAATTTAATTGAAAATTAAAAACTATTTTTCCGTTACGACCCGACAACACATTGCGCACAGGATCAGTCCACTCGTAGCAAATCATCATGGCAGCTATCAAATTAAAGGTTTCATCCGACCAATCATCGTCCATTTGGAATTATACAGGATAATTGTCGAAGTTGAAATTAACAAGTGCAATAAATCACGAAGGGATGCACTGTCGGAAGTTATTTATCGGGAGTTTCAGTTAATTATACTGGATTACAATTGATTGGTTCGCATTGCCTGTATTAGCGGGCTGCGGTCGCGAAATGACAGGCTGTTATTAATTATTTAATTGTATAAATTATCAGTACAAGATACGTATTTTTAATAAGATACATTTGTCTGTGTTAGCGTTCCTTCGAAAAAATACATGGTGAGTAGCAAGTAACCGGTATAACTTCTGGAAATGATGGGGGAGGGGGGGGATCTAAAAATAAACAAAATTGTTCATATGAACGAACATGGGTCAGAAAAATTCGTTTTCCGTCTGGCGGACATTTCAAATAATTTTGTAATTCGACAAAAATATAATATCTTTATAAACTACTAGGCTCCTCACGCCAACTTTCTACATATGCTCACGATCATGTTATGTTTTCTTTATAATAAAGGTGTAGGATTAATGATATAGCCCAATTGGTGTAGGTTACAACTACTAGTAATTTGCAATACGACAGATTTTTTTAAATAAGTTTCTTAAAGTATGTAGATTAATTTTAAAATCCCCTTTTAGTGATTTCCCCTGCTGCAAAATACATACCTGCATTATCGATTTTTTCCCTGACAAACCATTGCTCGGACGAAAGAAATACGTATAACCTTTTTTATTGAAAAATACTTCCCCTACACGGTGGTAGTTTAAATTTTTATTTATTTTCATCACAGCTCAAAATATTAAGGAATATAGAAAAAAATGTTTTTCGATTTTTTTTCTACTTTAGAAATCGATAGACTTGTAAACTTTTTTTTATGATAATTTTTTTTTTACTTTAATGTACTTAAAAAAAAATCAGCCGTATTGTAAATTACTGGAACTTTTGGTCTAAACTTATCCCTACCGTCTGGCCTTACCCCAAAAGCTAAGACGGTAAATAGTTTTAAATGTTCGAATCAAATTATTTCGTATATTTTATAACAGCAGTTATAATAAAGGGTAAAAGAACCAGCAAGGCTCACGTCTACACTTTAATAAAAACTTAACCTAAAAGTTAGAAATACAAATAATTGATTCAAAGTTTGAAATCAGCTGTTAATGGACATATTGGAGCAAACAGTTGTTTTATCTGTTATTTTATTCAATTGGTTTCTATGGTAATAAATGTAAATACATGAGTTGGTTCATCACTCTAGGCATAACCTAAGATTTTTTCCGACTAAATTTACAAATATTGAAATAAACAATGTTTTTATCTAAATGAATTATAGCCTATGTTACTCAGAGATAGTGTAGCTTTTTATTAGTAAAACTAGTTTTTCAATCGGTTCAGTAGTTTCAGAGATAACCCCCTACATACAAACAAAACAAATTTTACCTTTTTATAATATTGGTATAGATAAGATTATGAGTTTAAATGTCCTAATAGAAAGTCCGGCTCTACTGCGTATACATCAGTATCCAGACTACCCTACCCCAATCCAACTGCTTCTGCCCTAATCAATCGTCATTTGTCCGGCTCTACTGCGTATACATCAGTATCCAGACTACCCTACCCCTATCTGCCCTTCTGCCCTAATCAATCGTCATTTCTATGAACGTAACATAGTATACAATATTCTGTTTGCATTTACTTCGACGGAAGTCGCGGAGCTGGTGGTGAGCGAAGCGAGCAGAAGGAACAGTCATAAAGTGGTTTATACATTGTTTATAAGTATAACAAGATCTAAAACTTTACTATGTAAATATTAAAAATGGCGACCGTATAAAATTGTTACCGTCAAATACCTCAGAAACAGAATATTTTACTATGGTTTTATAAAAAATATTGACACTATTAAATGAGACATGAAATGGATTTTAAAAATTGTTCTGTGCGTTGAAAAAAAAAAAATTATCGTTAAAAAAATAAAAATGAAAAATTCCCTTTTTTATAGAATGTCATCATAATGTTTTTGCGTTCTTTACAATTACCCCTTTTCGTTTTAGGTTTTTGACGATAATTTGGTTACTTTCAGGGTTCAGAAAAATTAAATACATTTTTTGTAATTTTAAAATATAAAAATTTAGCTTTTATAAAACTATTGTAAAATATACAGTTTCTGAGATAAATCATTTTAATTGTTTCCATTTTGAATATTTACGAAGTCTGAACGTAGCCTACTAATAAAAACTACTATAAATAATGCGTTGACCAAATTCAAACTCACAATCTCACTAGTTTCTAATGTTATCTGTGTATAGTGTAATACGGTATTATAAAGATTTAAAATTTGTTTGCTTGTTTGTTGGTTTGTTTGTATGTTGGAGGTAATCTCTGGAACTACTGAACCGTTTAAAAACTTAGTTTTACTAACTATCCCTGAGTAACTTAGGGTGTAATTCATTTTGATAAAAACATTTTTTATTTCAATATTTGTAAATTTAGTCGGAAAAAATCTTAGGTATGCCTAGACTGATGAACCAACACATAACGTATTTACATGTATTGCGATAGCAACCAATTGAATAAATAACCGATAAAACAGCCGTTTGCTCTAATATTTCTATTAACAGCTGATTTCAAACTTTGAAGCAATTATTTGTATTTCTAACTTTTAGGTTAGGTTTTATTTAAAGTGTAGACCTGAGCCTTGCTGGTTCTTTTTACCTTTTTTATAACTGCTGTTATAAAATATACGAAATAATTTGATTTGAACATTAATCATTATGTACCTTCTTAGCTTTGCGGTTATTATTAATCAAACACCTTTATTATAAAGAAAACGTAACATGATTATGTGTACAGAAAGTTCCAAAGGGGTTGGCGTTCGAGCACGCAGGGGTTTCCCCTAGTCAATAGTAAATTTAATACAAATGGTTGACCTGCGGAAAAAAGCGTATTAACATTTTTGGATTGATGAAATGTTGATTATTTTTAAAATGTGCGAGAAAATTGACTAATATAGATTTATTTTGGAATCTACTCAAGGCGCACTATATCCAGAGTCATCAAGTATATGAAAATAGTAGTCTATAATATAAAAGCCAAATCCACTGACTCACGATTTCTCAAAAACTACTGAACGGATCGGAATGAAATTTGGTATGTAGCTTCATCTAGCGCTGTAGGTGCTGATAAGAAAGGGTTTCAAAAAAATTCGAAATCTTAGAGTGGGTTTGGGGGTCAAAGTTACTAAATCAAGATTTCTCTAAAACTACTAACCGGATTGGAATGAAATTTGGTATGTAGTTTCCTCTAGTTCTGTAGGTGCTGATAAGAAAGGGTTTCCAAAAAATCGAAATCTTAGAGTGGTTTTGGGGGTCAAAGTTACTTAATCACGATGTCTCCAAAACCACTGAACGGATTTTAACGAAATTAGATATGTAACTTCCTCTAGGGCCCTAGGTGCTCGCTAAGATAGGGTTTAAAAAAATTCGAAATTTTAGGAGCGGTTTGGGTGGTCAAAGTTACTAAAAATCCCCATGAAAAATACATAGTGCAATATATCTATTGATATAATATATTTTTTGTTAATATACATTTAACTTTGATTTGTCTATCCGTGCAAAGCCGGATCGGGCCAGCTAGTTTAATCATATACCTGTTATCTTCGTATACATCATATAAATCACTAGGGGACTGCGCCTTCTGATCGCTTCGCTTACCTGCTCCGCGACTTTCGTCGAAGTAAATGCAAACAGATTATTTTATACTCTGTTACATTCACGGATATGACGATGGATTAGGGCAGAAGCAGTTGAATTGGGGTAGTGTGGTCTGGAAACTGATGTACGCGCAGTAGGGCCGGAGTTTTGATTAGGACAGTGGCACTTGGGTTGGGTTAAGGGGGGAGATAGCTTTGAGATGATCCTGACGGATATGCAGGGATCATTATAGAGGCTATTGGATCGGTGTAGGGTGGTGGGTGTAGCTATGACCTGACGCATGTGGAGTACATCTAGAATTTTTGTTTGAATGACAGGAATTTCTTTATATAATACAGAGATATAAGGAATAACGTTTAATGGATCAGAGATTATACACCTTTATACCAAGCGTAACTCCACTATAATGGGAATAGGGAACAAAGCAATGCCATTAGGATATTTTATAGTCAAATGCTGCATTAATTATTGCTTTATCGATTATCGCTAAATGCAAACTATCAAGTTACCAGAGTCTGTGGACATCGAGTCAATCACAAGGCTAGCGCGACCTCATTCTGTGACGGAAGCTTTTCTACCTTGCCTTGTTAACAAAATCAATATACGTTTATAAATTGTACAAATTAAATAAGAAGCAGTTTAATGTATATATAACTAAGCAATATAATAATGAAAACAGAAATCTTATATTTAACCGATATCATCAACGCTTCAAAACTATCTTGAACGTAAGCCTAAACGCATAAATAATTAAAAGCTTACTTATGACATACTAACAGCTGTAGGTGTTGCAGATCTTTTGTAAAAAAGAATTACAACCAATGAAATAATTAAAAAAATTAAAAACTGACTTATGTGACAGGTGCCCTACACTTTATAAAACAATTAATAATCCTAGTAGGCCTATTGTAATTCTGATTTTATGTTGATAGTGATAGTGCTAAATAATTGCTTGCACAAAAAAAAATAGTTAGTTATCACAGTTTATAGTTAAACCCCGGGGTTGGAAACCAGCTTGAAGCTAAATTTTCAAACCTAAGTTAATCTGTTAGTAACCTTGTGGACTCGTTTGCCTTTGCCTTCATTAGCTTGGTTATAAATTCGGGCCGACAGAGGAATTTGATTATTTTTCTTTGAATAAAGGCTTTGAAGTAGTACAACCGTTTAGCCACTTTATTGAAGAAACTTCTGCACCACAAACTATCCCGGCAACGTCCGGAAGCTAGCACAAGAGTGAAGGACACATCCTAATTAGAAGACCAGGAACCGCTGGGGTAACCTACAGCCATGTCACACTTAACCATAAGATGAAACTTAACTTTTATATAATATGCACTAACTAAATTTTAACAATATAAGAAACTGATGTTTTGTACGTAAAACAAAATTAAAACACGCTAGATAAGAAATAACCAACCGACTTCAACATAAAGTAGCTTATCCCTGAACATAGACTTATCTCTCGTTAATATTGACTCGGGATTTTAGAGAAAAAAATAATAATTTTGAGATACAGCTCGAATTGACATATTGTTTCTGTATTGAGTTAAGAAATTTATCAATAAAATGTCTACATATATGTGATTGACGGATCTTACAGAGAGCATCCAAAAATGCATCAGAAAGTGTATAATTTTTTTAAACATCTCAAAATTGATAAAAAGTTATGGAAACCTTTCTTCGGGGTTCTAGAGGTCGGTGGTTCCGAATTTGACATTGAGAAACGTCACCGATGTCCCGGGCGGCCCCAAAGACCCAGGGGCCAATATTTTAAAGTTAAGTAAACAAATTGGAAATCGTTTCGGGGGTTTATGAGGTCGCTGATTTTAAATATGACGAAGAAAATATGACCGTTTCTCGTTAGGGCACTACTAGGGGAAACATCACTGATCTTTCGGGTGGCCAAAGGTTGCAGGGTAACAACAAACAAAAAATCTCAATTTTCTTACACTCTTAAATGCTCCAGATTTGTGAACAGAACTATTTTGAAATTCATGCCCAGAGTAATTCGTTGGAAGGGATTGCATACAAAGTCGAACTTAATTATATAGCATTTGTTTTTAAAGACACAACTTTTTGTCACCTTTATGTGCTAAAAATGAACAATAGGATAGTAAATTGCCAATTCAAGGGTGACATTTAAAATAAGAAAGTTTTAAACCCCCAAAAATGTATTTAAAAGTGCATTCTTATAATTCACAGCACTGCCACATCCCCTAGTAGAGGTTCTAATGAGCATCGCTAAAAAACACCTGGGAAACGATTTACAAGTTGTTTTCTCAATTTAAAAATGTTGGTACGAAATCATAGGCCCTTGGGCCCTTCGGGCCCACCTAGTTTTTCGATGTCAAATTCAGAACCAGCGACTTTAAAAACCCCCAGAAAACGATTTCCGAGTCGTTTTCTCAACTTTTAAATTTTGATCCCTAGGCCCTTCGGGGCCTCCTGAGGCATTAGCCAAGTTTTTTGATGTCAGATTCGGAACCAGCAACCCCAAAAACCTCCGAGAAATAATGTTCACTACTTCTTATAAATTTTTAGATATTTAAAAGAATTATGCACTTTTGGATGCATTTTATGCAGCCCCGATGCACTTCTGTCCGAGCCGTCAATCACAGCATGTAGACTTTTTCCTGTGTACATACAGCAATTTCTGGACACAATGCAGGAAATCTCATGTCGATCAGAGCTGTGTCTCAAAATAATGTTATCCTGGTAGAATTTGTTCTAATTTCCCAAACAGTTGGATTATGGAGTGCGATTCTATATTTTCCCCGAAAACATAATTTGTGTAATTTTTCTAAAATGTGCACTCTTTTGTTAAAAATGTAGATTCTCCTATAGGCCCTTTTACCTGTGTTGGAGATATCTTCACATAAAATAACATTAAATTTCCTGGGCTGTATCTGTTTATTAAAAAAAGAAAGTCAGATTGATTAAATGGGATAATTACCCTTAAAATTGAATCAAGCAATAGCGAAGCATTGCCGGGTCCAATAGTTTACAATAAAATCCTTTTCCAGGCTTATCCCTCTTCCGAAAGTGCCTGTTTTTCGCAAATACATTTTTTAAATATTAATTAAAAACGCAATTATGCATGAATTACAAAATGTACATAGCGAAAACTAAGAAAGGTTTTTAAATCTCTGTGCTTAAAGATTGTGGCAAAGATGTGTTCTTTCAAACAAACACGAAGGATAATATCTTGCCTAGATCTTTAGATAATGTTCCTCAAAGTTGCACAAATTAACGTGGGTGATATGGAACGTTCCGACTACCGTTAAGAACATCTGCTTAACCTATATGGTGCGAACTCAGAAAACACTTTCTAGAAATAGGTGGTGAGGTGGAAGTAAAATACCTAAAGGGAATAATAGATTTTCAGATCTAGGCTTAATGTTAGTACAATGCTCAACGATGGAGAGGAAGAAGAGGCTGAAAGATCTACCATTCATTCAAGATGTTAGGAGAACCAAATCAGTTGAAAACACATGTAACGAGCCACTTAAATAATAATGTCACAATTTAAGAGTTATCTCTCTATTATATAAAAAAAGTTTTTCTACGTCTTCTCATAATTATAAAGTAATAAGAATAGTTTAAATAAGTGTATTTACAGTGTAATATGGGCCTAAAACAGACGCTCATGAATGGATTAATAACAAGATTCCCGCTGTCTCTATCTACTGTACTATCTAGCGAAATCACTGTCAATGGAACGGGCTTGGAAAAATTAGCGGGGAAAAAAGACCCTGTTGTGTCAGTAAGAAGAAAAATAAATGTAAATAAAATAAATGTTAATAATTATATTTTTTCTGTTTTATCAAATAATGTTTTGCTGTAGTATCGTGAAAAATAGTGTTCAAAACTCGTGGGAAATTTTTCTTTCCTGGTTCTCTTTAAATTTGTAACATACAAATTCAATAAATTTTTTTCACTTGATGCAAAGCGATCAAGGCGGGTGGGGGTTGGCGAGCGGAGCGAGCAGGAATTAAAGCCCCCTAGTTAATATAAAAAAAATATATGAGAAATTTTAAGGGTTAATTCCAAGTGTCCTTTTTTTTGCTGCATCTTTTACTTAATCAGACTTTTCCTTTTTAACGTATTTCCATAGGAAATGCTATTGCTGTGATTCTTATGGTGAGACCTAAGATTGGGAGTCATTGAGTACCGATCATAGTCCTCAGAACGCATTTTTAAGTATCGTTAAACATTGCATACAGTATGTTCGCACTCTAACGGTCACATTTTACGTCCGATCTGGTACACAAGTTTCTTTTCTAAGCAGCTCTGACGAGTTTGTTCGACAAAAAAAATTTAAGTAGGTTTTTCGAGCGGTAGTAAAATTTGTTTAAGATGTTTATACTAGAATGAAACTGTTTGTTATTTTATCCAAACAAAAAAATATAGAAGATTATTCTGCACGTTCTGTGGGTTTTTTACACAGCCTTGTAGCATGTCTGGTTCCCCAAAAATCAATCAAAACTTAAAATACAATACCATTTAAAAGTACTATAAAAAGCAATTTTGTCCACTGCAAGCAAAGCGAAGCATTTCACAATCCGAGAGCAAACTCGCAAAGCGAGTGTTTCCGCTGCTAGTGGAGCAAAGCAGAGCGAGAGCGGGGCCTGGAGGCGAGGTGCAAACAAACTCTACCACTGTATTTCGTACTTGCAGGCAGCGTCTTCGTGAGTAGACCAATTTCAGAAATAGTTGAAACCAGCTGTTCAGCTGCGTGGTGGAATTATTTATTTGATAAATAGAGTGATTGAAGTCGATATAATTACTCTTACTGCGTATAATATTATTCTTCAATACGTTTTCCAAGATGAACAATCAATTTTGTAATTATTGTAGAAGTCTCAAGTCAAGAAAGCAAGTTTTTATCTCAGCTTGACGTTTAGGTTTCAAATTATGATTGAGCGCTCGTCCATTGTAATCAAGAAGTTGTATAACCCAGATAATGACAGATGTATAGGGTGTTTTAGAACGGCTCTGCCACTTTTACAGTCACAACCCTTGTACTTATACATGCCTTATACAGACAGAAAAACTAATAAATCTGTACAATTTCTGTTTGTTTTTTTATACGAAACAACAAATGAAATAAGGCTAAACAAAATTGTTCAGGCCGTAAATATAGTTTGTTTTTCTTTTTCCGCTTACACTTCCTCAGTAAAGGATATTTAATTAAATTACAAGTGAAAAAACATAGACCAAGACTGGGAGTTGAACCCAGGACCTTCACGTTTCCGTCGTGATGCTCTGCCAACAGAGCTACCCAGTAAAACCATACAAGTGAGATTAAATCAACCAATATCTGAAGATATCAGGGTAGCTCAGTTGGCAGAGCATCACGACGGAAACGTGAAGGTCCCGGGT
>JAGFPH010002848.1:152474-170077 GCA_018207615.1 Philaenus spumarius | reverse complement strand
CACGTTTGTTGTGCCTGTACAATTTCAATCGTTCCTTTGAGGTGTTTAATACTCAAAGTAAAATTTCTTATTGCACAACATGTTTGCTTTGTGTAAGGAAAGTTGTCTTTTATTTTGTAATTAAGGCGTGAATCGGAGAGGAAATGTTTTTCGTCTTTAAGAAAAGAAGAGATGTACTTCGTACAGGTACTGAATAGATCAAAAGTGTTTCAGAAATAAAGTACTTTTTTAAAGAAAATGTATAAAAGTAATTTCAGTTCTAGCTAATTATAAGATTTCGCGCAAACATTACAAAGATGGAACGTTTTATATTTATTTACTAGGATTTAATTCATGTGTCAGATTTTCTATGTTTTTTTTTTATGTTTTGAAACTTGGATTAAGCAGGGAATCAAAAAAGAAATTAGTGTGTAAAACTCATCATTTATGAGCTGTTTTTGCAAAAAACGTTAAATATATAGTAACACAGTAATCGAAAGAAATGTTGTGGAAGCAAAATATTTAAAAGTTCTAACCTTAGCGTATGTTTATTACTGATTTTAAAAATCAACTTTATGAGAAAACTGATTTGTTTTTGGTATTTTATAGAATATATCAAATATACTGGCAAATTTAGGTTACAATAATATTTGACCTAATAGGCTTAATAATATAGTAGATTGCATAATTTGTTTTCTATATTAATTATGATTTAGAAAGAAAAACTCATATTATTTTGTGTCATATTTATGAAAATACCTATCTATCTAAATCATAATTATGATTTAAATCATAAAAAAATAGCTATAGTAAATCATTTTATTGATTAAAATAAATAATAAATTGATTCTAATAAATAGAATGTGCACCGTTTCTTTGTCTTAAAATGAATACACATCTACTTGTATGTAGAATAAAATACGTAGAGAAGCGAAAAAATATTAACTTCTTGGGTCCGCCATTTTGGATTGGGGTATCGGAGAGGAGTTTACACAGTTTTCTCATATCAACAAGGGCTTTAATATGAGGTAGCACACAATTAGGGTTACTTTTAAAAATCTATTTCTTGCACCCCCCCCCCTCCCTTTAACCGAATAAGGGCAAAGTTCATTCATACCCATAAAAATGCAGAATTTGCCCCATATAACTTCCTGAAAGTTTGGAGTTAATACGTGTTACAGGTTTGAAACTACGAAGAGGTTGCGGAACCTTTGTGTCACCCTGTGTATATATAAAAAAACAATTTGGCTGTTAACAGATATGCACACATTTCTGGCTGTACTTTGCACATTATGTAGTTTGTAACGATTTAACTCATCAGTGGTTTTCCGGTTCAGATAAAAATGTTCAGTGTGTTTTTAAAATTCTCCTTAGAGTGTCCAGCGCCGTTGGAGTTGATCGCTTGGTAGACACATGCATATTAAAACAACTAATACATTAGACGTAGGTACATGTACGACTTTTTAAAGAATTCAAACCAAAATTCAATTCTGTTTAAATAGGCCTATCATTTTCTAAGTTAAAAATTCAATGTATAATTTTTATCTACACTGATGTAAAAAAAACACCAAAAATGTTACCTATAGTAATTCATATTTTTATCATTTTACTCTAATTATGTCACAGCATTTTCCCATATCACAACTTTTATTTTGTACATTTTAAACGATTAGAAACTTAATATTATTTTAATACATCGTTTTTATTTACAGGAAACTTAATTTTGTTGTAAATTATATTCATACTTAACATATTCTTTTCCGCTTACGAATTAATTTTTATTTTCAGTCATAATGTTTTTTGAAAATATAATGAATACTTAAACAAAACTGAAAATATGAAGTAGAAATGTTATTTATAATAGAGAAACAAATTATAAAACCCGGTGCTGTTCTTCTATGTAAATCTGGTAATGAAAAGCAATACTTTTTGAAATAATGTCCCATAACATTGTTGTTATACGAGAGACAAGCGTGAAATTATAAAAATAACAACTTCTTTACGCCGCGAAGATTTTTATGGGACACGGTTAATAAATTGTGTAGATTTAATAAATTAGGCTGTGGATAACGTGTACGTTTATTTACGGGAAATGGAGTCATTTATTATAACAGCTTATGAGGTCGTTTCGTGCGAAAGAAAGTTATAAATAAGCCGGATAATCAATGTGGAAAGATTGAAATACGTAAATGAGTGTATTTATTTTTGTATGGTTTTATAATATACTAGCTGACACGTTCGGCGTTGCCCGTGGTGGTTAGTATTTTCAGTCTTTTTAACGTAATTGTAATCTTTTGAAGTGTTCAGTTAGTGAGTGGTATTTGGCTTTTATATTTATAGATCTTAAATAATAAAAGCACTATTGTCATAATAATAAAAGATCTGAAATTATGATTTTAGTAACTTTGATCCCCCCAAACCCCTCCTAAAATTTCGTAATTGTTCATACCCTTTCTTAGAGAGCGCCTAAGGCCCTAGAGAAGCTACATACCAAATGTCATTCCAATCCGTTCGGGCGTAATTTCAGGATGATCAAAAACGCATTGAAAACGCAAGGGAAAATGCAAAAACGCCTATTTCTGGCGTAATTTTGGAAGAATATCAAACATTTTTTAACAGACTACTTTTAGGCCTTAAACGAACCTAAGTACCAAATTTCAACATTTTCTGCCAATTAGTTCTCGAAAAAGCTGAGAAAACGCAAAAAAATCGCTAGAAAAACGCGAATATTGGGCGTATCTTTGGGATGTTTTCAAAATCCGTTCTTAGTGCGCGTCTAAAGGTCCAACTAAACATGCATGCCAAATTTGAATTCATTTGGTTCAGTAGATTTTTAGTTCTGCTGATGAATGAATCAGTGCCAATTCGCTTTTATATAGATAGATTCCGATATATTTACAAAAGGAGAAAAACTTGTAGTGTGTTACAAAAAGTCAGGCAGTGGTCGGATTTGTAAATTTTTATGAAAGATGTATACTGTGTACATGTTTACTTACAGAATGGGCAAAGTTGTTGAAGCAAATACTCAAGGTTTTGAATGTAAAATACCTAATATGACACTGTACGAAGTATTTTAGTTTTCGAAAAATGAATGAGGCTTTTAATGAGTTTTTTGATTATGAAATTTAAATCAATAAGCACAGTTTAGTATGAATGTAGTTTTAATTTAATACGCTAGAGAGCTCCACTACTTGCTCGTTTCGCTCACCGAAACTAACGGCTTCGTCGCCTTCTCACCTCCCACAATCACTGCGAAGCAAATGCAAATCGTTTATTGTATATTTTGATATTTCTACTGAAATGACGATAGGTTAGTACAAAGGCATTTGGATCGGGGTAGAGTAGATACTGAAGCATGCGCTGCATGATCATAGTGTTTGCATGAATGAAGGCATTTTTTATATAATGGAAGATGTTTTCTACGATTTCATTTTACACTTCATGGTTGTATTTTATCAAACATTTTGGGACATATTTTTACCACCCAAGGTATTTTAAAAAAATATTAACTTTTTTATGTATAGCTGAAAGTTTTTACTATATATTTTGTCGGTGGTCGAACCTACACGAAAGTAAACAGGTGCCATTCAGTCTCCTAATTCATCAGATGTAATATCTAATTAACTAACATTAGTTGTATAGAGCCTTTAATTACAATTTCTAGAGCGTATTACAAACAGGGCAGGCACTACCTTTACTTTGCAATATATTAGCTTCTTTCTGTATGGTGTGGGAATATGGTAGACACAACAATGCAAAGCCCTTGAATAGAATTATTCAAATCGTTTACCGTAATGAAATTCCACCTTCAGAATGACCAGAAAAAATATGAAATGTATTTATTATTCCCTTAGTTAAAAACAATATATATACAGGGTGGTTATAAAGTCACTCCCCCCCCTTTAACTTTTGTGTTTTTCTAAAACAAACAAATATCCTTTGGGGAATGATACTAACTTAACCAAAAGTATATTTTGAAACAATCGGACATTTTGAGTGTACCCTAAAAATGGGGGATTTGGGGGGCAACTCAAAGTTTTTAAATGGGAAGTATGGTCATGTGATACCTCGTTTTAAAGGTCTATTTAAGACTAGGAAAATGACATCGGACAACCCAAAATAAAATGGTTTCCCTAAACGTGTTGAAATAAATCGACATAAAGTTGCTAATATCTCGAAAAGGAAGTTTTTAGAAAAAATGTTTATTTCAAAGTGCCTGACCTACAAAAGTGCTTCCAAATCGATTTCGTAAATTTCATTCTTACTCCTCCATCTTAGACATTTTTTTAAACAATAAACATTTACGAAATCGATTTGAAGCAATTTGTAGGGTCAAGCTCTTGGGAAAAAATATTTTTTGTCTCTTGACATTTTTTCTAAAAACTCTTTCTTTTCGAGATATTAGCAACTTTATTTCAATTTATTTTAACACGTTTAGGGCCGCCATTTTGTTTTGGGTGGTCCGATCTTATTTTCTTTGTGACATTTTCCTAGTCTTAAATAGACCTTTAAAATGAGGGATCACATGACCATACTTCCCATTTAAAAATGTTGAGTTGCCCCCCAAATCTCCTATTTTTAGGGGACACTCAAAATTTCCGATTCCTTCAAAAGATACTTTGGGTTAAGTTAGTATTGTTTCCCAAAGGATATTTGTTTGTTTTAACAAACACAAAAGTTAAAGGGGGGGAGTGACTTTATAACCACCCTGTATATTTATGTATTACCCACTAAGTTATGACTAGCCACCTTTATTATTGCTCGGATATTAAGTTATAAGGAATTGATCTCTCTTTCACATACTCATACATCCACCCCCACACAAATGTTTTCTTATGTTGCGACCAATTAGTAATGAATCAAGTCTTTAAAAATATTTCAGATGATTGGAACTCATATTAAAATATTATGTCTTATTAAAAACCGAACTTGTTTACCGAAATAACAAATGTTTACCCTAAACTAATTCATTGTTCTGAGTATATCTGTTGCTTATCATCATCCATTTAAAAAATTACTTATATATAATATTTTTGAATTTATTTCGTAACTTTATATTCTTCACGTGCACAAATGATCATCCAAATACTAAAAAAGTTACAAACGTACATATTTGATTAAAAATTTTTCAAAGAAAACGTGCTCCACCCAGGAGAACAAATCAGCAGATATAATTCTTCGCGAACTTAATTTCACTTTTTACTGAATAGAAGCCATAAAAAGTACTTTTACATACAAATTAAATACCTTATTCTTGAAGGGCTACAAATCCTTGCCCCCCCCCCGTAAAAGTTACAAGGAGATTAGAATCTTGACAAGACAGGATACCATTTATCATTTAGAATTCCCGCCGACTTTTCAATTTCCTGAACGATCGGCGCTGTCGTGTAATTTACCCTGGAATTAGGAAAGGATGGAGAAAATAAATGTGGTTAAATACTGCACAGACTCTCCAGGACAGATTTTGAAATAAATCGATGGTGATCGAAATTATGGAAAATTTTAATTCTTGTAATTACTGAAACAAAATGTTTATTTTTGTTACTAAATGATTTGTAGGTGTTAATCACTTACAATTTCAAACTAGTTTTATTTTTTTTAATCTTTATTCAAAAATACCTTCGTATGTCCTTTAGTTAGCCTATGTAATACTTAAAAGCCTTAATGGACTTCTTAATTACTTCCCTGAGCATAAGCGACCATTATAAGCTATTTTTAAAGCTAATAAAACATTAAAAAAATGTTATATGTCAATCAAGGGTAGATTTTTATTGCCTGGTCAATCAGTACATTGTTTTAGTGAACAGTACTCATTTTGATAACATCACTTCTATATATAGACTTCTAGTTTTTGTTTGCTAATCTATTCAGCATCCTTAGTTAATCCTAGACCTAGGGACAGAAAGTAAGGTTGCTGAACAGCTAAAACAAAATTAATGTTATTTATAACAAAATTAAAAACAAAAATTTAATGTGTGCGGTCGTGGAACCCCGTCAGGAACGAAGTTCATCACGCCTTTTCTTCAATTCTTTTACCAGCCATAACGGCAACATTCACTCAATTGCCATTTATTATTAGTTTGATTTTTGTTCAAATATTGACTGTTTCCATACGTTTAATGTTATTATAATAAAGGTATAGAATTCATTATAACATCAAAGCTAATAACACAGTTAACACAGTTAAATTTCCATTCTTTGTAAATTCATAGAATGTTGTTGGTTCATCAATCTAGGCCCAACCTAAAGTTATTGTGTGTACAGTATGTTCAACTTATTTTTTCCTGACTTAACGGCAACATACATACAATAATTTTTAGTTAGGCCTAGACATGAAATTACTTTCTAGGCCTAACCTAAAATGGGATGTATGTTGCTGTTAAGGCAGGTAAAATTAATTAAATATACACACTATAATTTTAGCTTAGACTGATGAACCAACATTTTATGTTTATTGGATGTATTTCGGAGCTTGACGATAATATCTGAACTACGCCGGACGGAACCGATCGTCTCTTAATTTAAATTGATGAACCAAAACACATATTTCTTGAATGTATTTACAATCATTGCCATAGCAACCAATTTGATAACGCTTCTTCGTTACGCGTATTTTCTATTTTTGTAATTGCCATAGCAACCGATTTCATAACGCTTTTTCGTTACTCGTACATAATTTTATATTTTTTCTTTGGCATAGCAACCAATTATTAGCCCTTTTTTTAGCTACGCATTTCATTTTCTATTTGTTGATTCCTACCGCAACCCGCGTTAAGAAACTTTGTTCCAAAAATATTTTATTTAAACGATTTACCTATATGTTTACATCATATACAGTACATTGGATAATTCCCGTTTTCTGAAAACTTCAAAAGATACCAGAAGAAATTGGCATAAGCCACGGATTTAAGTTCACAAAATTGTTTTGTTTGAAACAATTTTATTACAAATATTCAATATGCATTTTAGCTTCAGTGCATTTCATTAGATCATACAAACTTTCAATCATATGTGCCAGTTTTTATACAAAATAATCACCACCTCATGTGATCAGGTTTTATTACTAATGTGTCCTTCAAATTTATTTTAGAAGTATAATTAATTATCAATCCTTTAAATTTATAACACTCTACCAGTCATGCTATTATTCTCTACTATAAAGTATAGCAATAATCATCAATCTCATGCTAAGCCTATTTGTCCATATTTAATGTAGTGTTCAGTTGACATTCGTCTACATTTATTGTTTAGATCTCAGTTTGTGTTTCATTCAACTAAAACCCGTACATGTTCTGTAAACTATAAAATGTCGAGAACTCCGAATGACGTCATAGGCTGTAAATCATGATTTAACACGGAGTGGACGTAATATGCATATGAGTTATTGAATGTCAATGCTGTGTATGGAAAATGATGCTGCCTTTTAGGTGAATACTGCGTATCAGTGATTGTATAGTTTATAGAACATGATAAATAATCTTATATATTAATTTATCTGTGCATCCATTCTACTACTTAAACTAAAATTTAATTTAAATTTACATACTTTAAAATTAATTTTCAAAAATGTCGACGCTGCAAGGATGGTAAATTGACCAAAACGGTTGATATCTTGAATACTAGGCTGTATTACTCAGAATGCGGACTGCAGAATGAATAAATTTAATCTAAGTCTAACTAATTTCATGAAATATTGTATGTCAATCTAAAAATGCTATGATCTAAAGATTGGTGGACAAATTTACTATAAAATTAATTTAGAACAGTGAATAATAAACAACTTTTTATGACTTGATTTTATGGTTTTACTGACTTGGATCAATAACTGTTAGACATGTTTGTGTTTGTAACTATTGATTATAACTCATCTTAACTATCAAGTATACTTTTTCTCGGTAGCGTTACCATTAAGAAAAGATGACACACTTTAGGGTAATTTTGACAGTTTTTTTTTTTTTAGGTTTATGCCTTAGTAATTTAGGTGCATTCTTATAAACTAACTGCGTACCTGTGATTCGCTAAGGTTACGCATTTTGAACGTTAACTAAGGTTGTATTTAAGGGGAGATGAACGGTCCATTAGAGTCCATGTTATGTTACGTACTTTTTTCTCTGGAACTTTTCATCAAAATCTTCTGAAATTTATACCTATTTTTTATCAGGTTATAGTAGGTTAATTGCTCTAATTTTATACAGTAAGACTATACGTAAAATTTTAAAAAGTTATGATTTTTTTAAATTTGGGTTGCAAAAATATGTATAATTCCATAATATGTCAATGGAATTTCATAAAAGTAGAGCTTTATATTCTCATAAACTTGTAAAAACTTGTGTACAAATTTGAAGTTAGTAACTTTATTACTTTTTGAGAAAAAGGTACATTTGTACATTTCTAAAAATATCAACTTTCTACAGAAAAGGTAAAAAAACGCCCTTTTTTACTCTATAACCTAAATAATTTCATGAATATGACTAGGTCTACCTTTAAAACAGGTTATTAAAAACAAATAATCAGTTTAGCTCACCTAAAATCCTCCTGAACAGTCTACAGTTGTACTAGAATTAATAATAAAAAAATAAAATACATTTTTTTAATTGTTTACATTTTGGTAGGCACCGTACTTTATTGTACTAATAAAATATAATATATATTTTTTTTTTCAATTGTTACACGGTGCAAGGACATCGTTAAAAAGTTAATCGTTAAAAGCACTTTGTGAGATGTCACTAATAATAAATCACCTGTTAGTTGTAAATATAAAATGACTGTAAAACTCTCCAACGCTGGGTGCTGAAGTCTTTTAAGTTTCAAACTATTTAACATATTTAAAGTAATAAAACGAAAAAAATTACATTTCTGCGAAGTAGAAGAAGGTTTAGGCTTCAAATTGATGTGCGTATGTTATTAGCGTTCTTTGGATAGTTTTCACAAACTAAGGGCGAGTGTCTAGACAAGAACTCTCCCAAGCGGGTAGTTTTTAGGACTTTAAGTTTTGAATGTTTTAACCAACTGAAATATAGAAAATGATAAGTTTTATATTTTTGACGGAGTATCAGAACGTTTATTGGTACTTAACGTTTCGAATTGGTACATTTATCCCTAGCCCACGATAACTGGTCTTTTAAAATTAAGAAAATTTTCCTTCAGAAAAATGATTGCATTTAAATAATAATTCGACCACACAGCTGAACCGCTGACGTGAGCTGAGCAAATTTCCAAAATTAAGTTTGTAGGCCTATGTTTTAGGGTTTCAACCAACAATTTGAAAAAATAGGTATATTCACGACGGTGCAGAATAGCTGCAAAATGCTTCGCATGCCATTCCGCATATTGGGAGTATCTTCAACATACAAAGCTTTGCGTGCTTCGCACGCCAAACCCCGTATTGGGAGTATCTTCAATAGACAATGCATTGCGTGCTTCGCACGCCAACCCCACGGTAGAATCAACCACATGGCTTTGCACCGGGTACTTCTATTGTATTATACGTTTTAGTCGATTTTGGGGGAACCAAGCTATAAGATAGCGTAAAAAAACAAAATGTGCAGAAATTCGTCCTAAATTTACATTTGTAGGAAAATATCCAAAAAACATTTATTCTCGTAGAAAAAAATCACAAAAAATACTTACTTCCGGTCAAAAAACGTGCTTCCGATTGTTGGATTTTTCGGTTAACGAACTTGTCCGAGCGACGTAGACAAACAACATGTGTCCCAAATTTGAACCAAATCGGACCTAAAATGCGGCCACTAGAGTGCGAACACAAAATATATATGATTTTTAATGACACCCCAAAATGTGTTCTGGGGACCATGATCGGTGCTCATTTGCTACTCCCGACCTTGGGTCTTACCATAAGGGCCACTGAAATAGCTGATTTTTCCTATGAAAATTCGCTAACAAGGCCCAATGTCATTCTTAAAATATATGTCAGATATTTATTATTTTTATATTTTCTCTAAATCTGTAATGTAAAATGTTTCGACACTTTTGTACAAATCTTCTTAAAAAAAGCAAGTAATGGGTTGGTTAAAAAATTCCTTAACGAATTAATATATAGTCATATCACTAATTATATAAATTATTGTGTATATGTATTTATTTTATTTTCCATCTTGGCTTTAAAGTTGTAACGTATTTACACTTATAACAAATAATTTGTGAGTGGAGAAGGACTCGGTAGTCTCCCTTATGAAGGTGTTTGTCAGTTAATTAGACAGCATCTCTTTTGTTCAAAGTTTGACAGTTTCGCCAGGCAAAGGGACTGTTCCCTCTGAAAGGATTCTATCAAATTGACACGCACCATCCCTTAAATATTTACGCGATGAGATATTCATTCAATTTGAAAAATTTAATACTGTTTTTAAATAGTGGATTTTCCTCCGTTTATTAGCGTTCATGTTGGAAGGAGATTCGAATGTCTATCTTGGTTAGGCTTCATTTCATGTTTTATCTGAGCGAAAGGAATTAATTATCTTTTGAAACAATAACTGTTTTTATTAAAATTTATCTCTTACATTTTTTAAGCTTGGCTTATCAAAACCGGTAAAATGTTTGTACAAATAAAAAGGTTAATTTATTTATTTTTTGAGAGTTATTAATTGCCCACGAAGCACCAATAAAGTTAAGTAACGTATTGTTAGTAAGATTTTGTTTTTAGTTTTTGGACAGAGACACTTTGATTGTAGTAGGGTGGTGGGGGTAGCGGCTATCTGGATCCTGACGCTTGCGTAGTAATGCCTCGTTTGCGATAAAAAAAAGGCGAGAGGTAAGCGGTGGGTGCCGCTGGAAAAAATCTTCTAACCGGTGGGATTTATTGTTTAAACACGGATGAGCTCGACGCAGACCGCAGCTTTCGATCAAACCCAGATAGAAAATTCGAGTGTGGGGGAAATTTTTCAGAATAAGCCAGCGGCTGACAATGTGGCCGATTGTAGCTGTTCGTGCCGATTGCCTCAAAACGCTCAACGCTCGCTTGAGCTTGATCGAAGCGCTATCGAAGCTGATGGGTAAATCCAGATTTTTTGCTTGAAAGAAAGTAATAGTTTTTATATAATAGACATTTAACATAGGTGTAGTAATTTTGAAAAAAAAATACTTATGCTGTTTGTTCACAGGTAGTAGTAGACAGAAATGATCACTAAGAGTATATTATATTTACATAGGCAAGTATATACGTCATAAATATAATCCAAATTATAATTTTAAATTAGAAATAATATTGTATATCTTTTAGTGCATACGTCATTATTGTTTTTTTATTATTATTTTTTGTAGATGAAACAATTAATTATTCATCAATTACTAAAACTGTAGAAATAACGTATTAACATATATTTAAAAATAGAGGAGATCCCCCTCCGCACGCCGACCCCGTTGGAACCTTCTATACACACAATTATGTTACGTTTTCTTTATAATAAAGGCGTAGGATTAATAATAACTTCAAAACTAAGATTGTAAATAATGTTAAAAGTCCAAATCAAATTATTTCGTATATTTTATAATAGCAGTTATAATAAAGTTTAAAAGAACCAGCACTTAATTAAAAAACCTAACCTAAATGTTATAAATGCAAATAATTGTTTCAATTTTTGAAATCAGCTGTTAATGGAAATATTAAAACATCAGCTGATTACTGTATCAACAATAAACATATTCATTTATTATTTAGTATGGCGGTTCCATTGCCATAAAATATTTAGTATTGTATCTGTTTTTTTTTTTACATCTAACAATGGCGTTGTTTTTCAAAAAGTACACAAAAACATGCTTGTATTCGAATGTAATGCCGTGTCAAAATTTCAAAGCAATCGGTGAAATACTTTTGGAGATTTGAGATTTTGAACAAATAAACATTTAACATGTAAACGATTGATCAGGGTGGCTCAGTTGTTAGAGCGTTACGACGGAATCGTAAAGGTCCCGGGTTCAAATCCCGGTCTTGGTCCACGTTTTTTCACTTGTAATTTAATTGAACATTTAAATGTTTATTTATTTAGATTTAGTACCACTTAAAAAACATCGTTTCTTATTTGAATGCGAATGTTTTATACATATTCTCTTCGCAATCCCCACACATAACATTTTTCAGTAAATTTGTTTAAAGCATGCACGAAATATTATCTCATCCGACCAATACATAACCTCAATCTAAAATCAGATAATTTTGCAAACCATTACACCGAACGGTGTGGAAATAAAATTGAACAACTCCTGCGATTATCGATGTTTAAATTGTCGTGCATTACGCCCGACCGTATTAAAAATAGTGGAAAAGAATTCAAGGGTCGTGTTTATCGGGTTTGAATATGACGCCGATGATTTCTTTTCGTGTACAGCGTGCAGCGTGCATCGTGCGGCCCGTTTACCAGTTTATAGCTTCTAATAGACTGCAATAATTAGGATTCGTGATCATCTGTTTGCGAAAACCTTTGACAGGTGTGAAATCAATTAGTCATTCGGTTGATCTAATTATCAACTGGGGCGTTTTGTGTGGCAATAGATTGGCGATGTTTCGTAATTTCACATTTTAATATCAAAGTGAGAAAAGTGTTTTAGTAACGTTTTGTTACGAAATATATTATACTGGTATTAAACTGTACTAGGAGACTTGAACGCAAGGTATTACCCAAACATCTTAATTTATGTCGTTCACACTCACTTAAACAAAAGGAATTGTTCTTATATTGGATTAAAATTATTTTAAAACACAACAATTTTAGAAAATAAATTATATCAAAATTAGAAAACCAAAATTGTTGTAATTGTGTTATAGCAATTAATAGAATACAGATGTAAGTATTCAGATTCATTTACAATAAATAACTTTGCCATCTTTTAAGATTTTCCTTACAGTCAACGAATTGATATTACTATGTATATAGGCTATTATTAAATTGTAAGAATAATTATTATCTTTTAAAATTATAATTTAAACTAGTGGGCTCTGTCCCCTGCTCATTTAGCTCGCTAACCCCCATGGCGACTCGCGTCAAAGTAAATGCAAACAAGTTATTTTATATAAATAAGCCTACTATTAAGTATGTAAATTAGGGTTTATTCTCTAGCTTTAAGGAAAGAATAACAATCAAAAGTTTTTTATACCCTACATAACTACATTTTCACCCCTTAGCAGCTTACGACAAAATGTAAATCTATGATACTTTTTCTATGTAATTTTTAGGAAATAAATGCACAAAATATCAGCTCTCTAGCTTTAAGGAAAGTATAACAATTAATATTTATTGTTTTACGGTTTGTTTCATCCTTTAAGTCGAAATTAACTGTTACTCAGGGATAGTGTAGCTTTTTTTCAAACTATTTTTTCAATCGTTTCAGTAGTTCCAGAGATTACCCCCTACATTCAAACAAACAATAAAATTTTACCTCTTTATAATATAGTATAAATAAATATAGTATGTTAATATTTAAAATCTTACAAATTTTACTTCTTTGAACAAAAGAATATCCTTTTTACATATTTCAAAGAGTTATGCCTGGTGTGCACAAACAAAAACAAATATATAATAATTTTTTGCATTTGGAAAATAAATACAGCACAAGTATAAATATACCTCGGTCATAAAGTGATTGCTTTATAACAGAATTTGTTACTGTTTAACATTTATGATGATAAATATTTGTTTTAAAGAATTAAGATTGTATTTGTTTAGGTAATATTTAAATTTATTGATTACAAGAACTATAATTATTTATCGTACAAAAAGAATGTATAACATTAAAATAAAAATGTTATAAAATAATAACACCTTGAATGATGTCTTAATTGGAACATAATAAATTGGAACTTCCCTCTCTTTAAACTCCTTACAAAATGTAAAACAATATTTTAATACAAAATAAATTATACTTGTACAGACTCCAGTCAGACAAATAAGTTAAGACATTTTACAGTTTCTCGTACTTTTATCCGAAAGAGACAAATTTGAAACGAACTGGAATGGCAAAACTGGGTCAACACGGTAATAACTATTTTACAGTGGCAAATTATAACGAATTATTTACACGGAAAATAAAAGACAAGAAAATATATTCATCCGAGACGTTTATGATGTTATGACTTGGACAATTTGTAACCGCGATGTACTGGCGTTGAAATAATTCTCGTAAAACGGTTAATTTAAGGGACGTAGTAAAGTTGGACATGTTGAGCGAAAACAGAAAGCACCGTTTATCACAAATGTACGATTAAATAGAAACTTTCAACTCTTAATATAAGTTTTTTAATAACAACTCTTAACGTGTATTTTAATAACAAACTAAACATCTTGGCTATTTAGTAATAAATGCTCCACGTAATTTTAAATTCCATTATTGACATAATCATATAAAATTAATAGAAAAATGCCATTTTAATGTTGTTGACATAACAGTGTCTATTAGTAGTCGATTGTAGTTACAAGCTAATACAAGATGTTGTTATCATAATGCGAAACAGAGGCGATAACTCTATTGGGAGAGCAGCGGTATTCCAGAGAAAAAAAAAAAAAAATATATATATATATATATATATAAATGTGTGCTTAGGTTTTTGTAATGTGTGAATTACCATATGAACTTAGAAAAAATCTTATATTTTGAACTCAAAGACATAAACTTCAATTTTATTTATATGTATAGATGTTAGAAAACAAATTATTTACTTTGTAGAATGCCTAATACCTTTTTTAAGTAGAGCCTGTCCTCCTATTTTTATAACTGGACCCATCCAATACTAATTTTCATGCAGTAAAACTTCTAGAGAATGTACCTTATACGCTATATATTTTGTATTAGGGCCTACTATTAAGAATTTCTAATTTGTTTAGGAACAAAAATTTTTTATATTTTTGTATTCAACATAAGGTAACCGGCATTCTCTTATTTTCATACTAAGCCAACTTTATCAACATTGAGTCCATCTAGCAGAAATGACTGTTCTTATAATTTCATGTCTTGTGCTGCTTAATTTCCCAACGCTGCAACACTAAAGGCGGGAGCATTGTGACACTGCTGGAGCCCCCCGGAGGTCTTCCAGTCTGCAATTAAGCTACGTAACTGTCTATGTATATACAGTATGTATTATTTATAGAACCCAACCGACGTAACCCGAGTCGAGATGACATAATGGGTCGTGATAACGGTTAACTGGGATTTTGCTCGGAAATTCTTCTCTGTTATTGTTCTACCAACAACGTTACGCGATCCGATTTACTTTACAAATTATATAACTTTTACTTAAATTGATGAAATAAATATTTCGCAAAAACAATTTTCTTTCGGTACTTAAAAAAATACAGTTCCTCTATATTTTAAAGAAAATGTAAAGACAATTGAAATTTGACTGTGTTATAAATAACTTATTATTTTCAAATAGAATCTTTGTCTATTTAATGTGTTAAAATATGTTTGGGTTTTCTCACAAGAGTCTGTGAAAGAATTCCGATTGGAATTTCTAAAAAAATAACATTTTATAAATAATGAAATTATAATTAGTAAAATTTTTCTCGGATTATTTGGCAAAGTTTTAAAAAATTTTTAATTTCTCCTAATTATATATACCGGATAACGTAAAGGAAAGTAATTTTTTGTATCGCCAACACTGGAAAAACTCTAACTTTGCAGCGACACAAATAATTTTGCAGTAAAGTAAATATTTCTTTACGGATCAGCAACGGTTAGTTAACTTTGCTGTTAAAGTAAGCTACCGTTAAAATCTTGATGTTACAGCAATGTTATTAACAAGTTCAACAGTATGCCCAATGTTTCTATTGCATTAAGCACCTACAACTATTATACTCTGACAACAATAACTAATATTAACACAACATTACTGTTATGACAAAAATAATCATCGTATAAATAAACAAACTGTATAGTAATTACAATATTGACTATTGTTATAACTATATTATTATGAAGTTCGCCCATACATTATTAACTAACCTTGCAAGAATGTTAGTTCTACTGAAACACACACATCTTAAAATTATTACTCTCAAGACTACAGCAACTAATATGAATGTAAAATTGTGTAGATGTATTGCTAATTTTATTATTTTTGTGACAGTAACAACTAACTTACTAATAAAGAAACACTTACATTAAATGTAACTAATGTCATAACTAAATTAGTTTATATTCACTACTACATTAACTAACCTTGCAACGCAGTCAATAGTGCCTGAAGGGTTTGCTGTAGTGGCTTATATTTTTGATTTTTAAATTTCATACCATTTATTTCGTTTATTTTTTATCACAAAATTGTTGGCAAAGTCACATTATAAGCACAGTCCGTTTTGCGTTTCACATTTTTTTAAATTTTTAAATTATTTAGTAATTAACATTTTTGAAATACCAAGTTTGAACTTTTTTCTTTACATTTTTAATTAAAAGTGAAACGCAAGCCGGATCCGCAATTTTATAAAGAATATTCAGTTTTTTTTTCAGCACTCAATTACAAAAGATGGATTTATAAAATGGTTTGAAATGAGGCAATGTCAGAGCGCTCAGCTGCAAGAAATTGCACTGTTAAGATACGGCTATAGAGAGAAGCGCTTGCTTTTTTGGTTGCTTTCTCGTTTACTGGAACAGACCCTTAATAAGAGTTTAATGTTCAATAAAATATCTCACGAATTATTTAGCCTACTTAATTCAATATTTTCGTTTTAATTGTCCAGGTGTTCGGTCAGGCTAAACATTTGAATGACCTATCATGTAAAAATGCATTACAAAAGTAATAACGAAGCAACAAGACACACACGTTCATACTTGACAAAACTGCAAGCTTCCGTTACGCTTCAGAATAATTATTCGACGTCCGCAGTACAATACCAACCTACTCCTTACTACTCCTTTATTACAGTTGCAGCTCGACTGTTCATTATTGAAATGCCACGTTCAAGTTCTCTTTTTAATTGGCAAAGTCTTAGAAATATCTGCGCGACTTACCCCTTTCACTCGAACAAAATACAAGACAGGATACTCGAAAACCCTCGTTTCCGGTCTATTATTCACTCCTAATTAATTATAGCTCCAAGAATATACAAAGTTTAAATACGCTCCATATAATTAATGAAGTAAGAAATTCCAAGTCGGAAGACTAGAGGCGTTCATTAAAAGTTGCGATGTAGGCTGCATTTGTTGCTGGAATTATTTATGTGCTTAATGAAGTTCCTAATGAAATACTCGAAGACTGCGCGCGTGCTTGGACGAGTTTAAGGATAATCTTACCTATTAGTGAAAGCCTTGAGTGACGAACTTTAAACTCCAGTTAGCGCTGTTGTAAACTGGACATATTCAAATGCGTTAAATGGTTATTGTATAGTTTTGTGCAAACTATATTTTCAACCACCTTTAATCATTTAAAAAATCAAAACTTTAAGTTGTTAAAAAGATAAGTCGTGCAAACGAGTTCGAATGCCTTTGTGGTGTACTTGTGGGAAGTTTCGTCATACTTCCAGAAGCAATGAAGACAAAACTCAACTCTCATCTGGTTGTAAGACTCGTATACAACTTATTTGTTGACACTACTTCAAAGAAATTTATGGCAACTAGTTTATTACGAAAAAACATTATGAATTGTTTAGTAATGTCTAAGTAAAACACACATATAAACATAT
>JAGFPH010002848.1:107334-124578 GCA_018207615.1 Philaenus spumarius | reverse complement strand
TTAAAATATTTTGCGTTTAAGGTTATTAAAAAGTAAAAAGCGTTAGAAATATAGATCAAAGCCAAATACCACTGACTCACTATTCATCACTATTTCGCAAAAACGACAAAACATATTAATTTGAGACTTAACGTAGTGGTTCCCCTTATGCTTTAGATGTGCAGTAATAAGGGATTTTCAAATATTTTGAGTTTAAGGTTATTAAAAAGTAAAAAGCGTTAGAAAGGAGGATCTTTAAATAAGCATATAAAAAACGTATCCTTCGACAGGGATTATTTAAACTAAAAGATGAATATTTTATACACTTAAGCTAAGAAAGTAATACATAGTGTAAATAGCGTATTAACAAAGAGTATACAGGATGCCTTTGACATTGATATTTTTTGTTATTGAGCTTAACCCGTAGCGAAACAGTGGCACCCAGCTAGTAAAACATATAAACGCCCACGCAATCATGCCTTTATTGTACATCATGTGCACATTCAAAGGATTGCTGTCGGTGAGTCTAATAACATAACTATTGTTATTTAAAAGCATAGCCGGTTGCTCTAGATCATAAATATAATAGTATTAGATCCTGAAACATTTGGGAAACCAATTTTCATGCATTGTAAGAGTGCATAGATGCTAAAATTAGAAAATTTACGAAAGTTAGATAACTTAAAAAAGTACTACTGAATATATTGTTTATCTGGAACAAATTTGTGTTGTGGTTAGGTCCCCTTCTTTAGTTATCTTTAGAAACTTTCACTTCAACTATTGGACATTTCATTAAACAGATAAATTTAAAAACATTTTGTACAGTTATTGAAATAGGTATAAATTACCTGTTACACTGTCTGTCCAATCCTTGATTATTTGTTGTGACGACCGCAGTTTCGTGTAGTACTGTGTTTTTGTGTGTAACTAATTATTGTGTTTTCGACCACTTCACTAGTGAGAGAAAAATCATTTTAAATATATATTTTTATATGTGATATAAGTGACCGGAAGATGGGATAACTCCGAAACCGCGGTCGTCACAACAAATGACCAAGGATTGGATAGACAGTGTAACAGGTAATTTGTACATATTTCAATATTTGTTATCATTCCAATCGGGAGCTTATATATAATGAAATTTTTTGTACATTCTAAATAAGAACTAAAGAAAATTCTAATAAGAATTTTTGTTGAGCTAAATCACTAAAATCACTACAAAAAACAGAACGTTTAAACTTATTATAAGCCATCTTTAAATAAGTTGCATTACTCCTGTTAGCTTTAATCTGAGAATTTCTGACGGCTGCACCGTAGTCGTGTAGAGAGATTTTCATTGAGTGTTTGTTTCACCTAAACTCGAATCACCGTCGGGCGTGGAATTTAAATAAAGAAAGTCACGTTTTTGTGGTGGATGTTCTGTCTAGTTTAGAATTGCTAAAAATAAATTCCAACCTATAACTTTGAATCTTGTAAAATTAACTGTATCTGCAGACGTTCATTGATAATGAACTCAATAATTTCTAAACGAAAACACCACGTTCGTAGACACTAAACGACTTCGCCCGCGGCTTCAACGATAATTGCGCACGCAAGCCCTCGTTATAAAATTACCTTTAACACGTTGTAGACAATCCGCCGACGGTTAGACGTATATCCACATCAAGGATGCAGTGCACGAAGTCGATCCGTTATTTATACCATGTAAGGTGAATATTTGTGTAAATTGTTTTGTTCTTGTGTATAATCAAAACTGTCTAACTGGTTGGTAATTCTACATCAGAGGAATACATTTCAATAATTTGACAAGCTTAGTTCTTTCTATTTGTAAATGCGTTTGTTGTACTGATTTCCGCGTTATTGCATAATGTAAGTCAAGGGAAGATATGTTGTCCTGGGAAGTATCGTGGTGACCTGATTGGCAAAGCACCAGCGTACAGGAGGTTGTCCTTTGTAAATTGATAAAAAATGAATTTACTGACGAGGAATTTCTTGAATAAATTATTCCGATTATTTGAAACGCATAAGGAAAGAAACTAATAGTTCTATACAATTAGGCTTACATGTATTTCCAACATAAGTAAGTTAGTTTAATGTTGAACTGAGGAGAACCGGCTCAAGAGCTAAATTTGAATCTGTTATTTACCTTTACAAGGAAAAACAGAATAAGTCCTATTCAAGCCAGATAAACATTCACCCTTCAAAAATTTCCCTCAAAAGTTGATTTCTAATGTTTTCTTCTGCACAATTTTTTGAACATAGATAGTCAATGTCTTTTACTGATTCGTCTTTGGAATTATTGTTCACATCATATCTCCTTTAATAAATCTTATTTAATTAGTATTAGGTTGGTGCTGACATAGTTCTTTTACAACCATTCCTGATAAATCAATAAAGGAATGTTATGTTGAATCCTTTATTTTTACAGAAGAGTTTCAAGCATTGGAAAAACTTTGGCAATGCAATATAGTATAGTTTCATGTTTTGCTGTTAAAAACGTTATGCATCTATATTCGTTGTTTACAATTTTAAATAGTATTGACTACCACAGAGATTGAATTTGGTGTTTTTCTCAACATTGTCATAGAAGTGGTAACTGAAGACTTAGAACAATATATAACTGTTTATCATATTATATTTCTATTACTACTCATTCCAGGTATACGACATTCGCCCCAATACGAAGCTCAACCACAAGAATCGCGCTACTCTAGACGCTAAACACCGCCACGCAGCAACTAAGGCCATTGACGCCCGTCATCCAGTCGGTTTAGTCACATCCATGGGAGGCACCGTCGTTAAAGACGGCGTCACCACTGTCCACGAGACCAAAGTAATCGGCACCTACATTTCCGGAAAGTACGCACAGGTGCTCCAGAGTACTTCCCAGGTGTTCCAAAACCACAGAAAACCAAAACCGACACCAGTCTCGCAATCGAAAATCTTGAAAACTGCAGCTCCGACTCTACCCAAAACCGCTCCCAAACCTAGTCTGGAACCCACTCCTGTGAGCACTTTACAAGAAGATTCAGCATTACCTCTCGAAGCGCTTTTCAGTTCTCCTGGCGGAGCTAATCTCATCAGAACATCTAGAAGACCTGCCATAGGGAACGCACCGTTCAAGAATAGGTTCAACAGGAACAAAGCCAGGGAAGAGACTAAGGAACAGGAACTGGAACCGGAACGGGAACAAGTGGAACAGGTTGTAGCCACGTCCAGTCCTACACCATCCTACAAGAAGAACAGGAACAGGGGCAATCAGGGAAACAGATCAACATTTAAGTAAGTTATACTAAAATTACGTTGCACGTTTATATTTTGTAATACTTTACTGAAACTCCAGTTACTTAATTTAACTTTATTTTCAAGAAAGTAGATATAATAATCAGTGTTTGTACATTTTTAATCCAAACTTTACTTCCTAACCTTACTTTATTACAATCAAACCTAACAAAATTCAAGGAATCCGTAACTTAAAATATTTCAAATTGTCGAATATTCGTTTACAACTGCATCGGTAGACCCATACTGTGACCGTCGAGATTTTACTTCAGGCTATTTCACTTGGTATGTTATTTATCCACAAACATAAAGTAACTTAATCTACTCTACTCTAATTTAATGATGTCTGACCAAATAAATAGCTCCTTCCGAACATATTCCAAATAAAATATAACTAAACCCAAATTATTAAAAATCTATAATATCTTATGAATGCCTGATAATTTTCTGACATAAACTGTTCCAATAGAAACAAAACCTAAACTAAAAACAATAGATCTAAAACTTATCTTATCAGAAACTTTTCCAAAATAAGGTATTAACTTCTAGCCTACCCTAACTTAACATGTCTAACCAAATATTTCTTAACCCAACCTATCCAAACCCTAAAAAAAAGCCTAATCTATCTGAAACTATTCCAATCTATAAGGTAACATTATCTAGCCTAACCTAACATAAAATGTTAACGAGATATTTTCTAACCCAACCTATCCGAACCTTAAAGAAAGCCTATCTGAACCCAAAATAAAAAACTAACCTATCTGAAACTATTCCAATCTAAGGTAACCTAATCTAGCATAACCTAAAATAAAGATATCTACAAAATATTATTTAACGCACCCTAATTGAACCCAATTAATAAAATACTTAACCTATCTGAAACCATTAAAATCTAAGGTAAACTAATCTAGTCTAACCTAAAATAAAGATGTCCAACCAAATATTTTCTAACCTAGCCTATCCGAACCCTAAACAAACCTGACTAATTTAACCAATGAAAAACATAATCTATTTGAAACTATTCCATCCAAGTGTAACATAAATATATCCTACCAAATATCGTCTAACCTAACTTATCCTAACCAAATAAAACCAAATTGATCTCAAATATTTAAAACCCTAAAGTATATAAATCAATCCCAACATAAGGTAGACTAATATAGCCTAAAATAACATAACGTGACTGCACAAATAATTATTTGTAATCTTAACATCAATGAATAAAACTATAGCAATCAGAACGAATAACAAATCTAACATCTAATCTAATCGACTACATCAAAGTATTCTAACCTAAATTCATAACGAAACCATTATTTCATCGGCAAAGCTAGTAAACGAAGTGCTATTACGGTGTGTCATTCGGATAAACTTACAGGACGAAAATAAAAGAACTTTTGAGCCGCTAAGGAACTAAAATTAACTTACTTATGCAAACTATTATCGTAGCGATATCATTCTACGAAGCAAAATGTAAAGCGAACAAAATATTCCCGACTAGTAAGGGTTAACTTTAAAGCCCTTCAGAATAGCTAGGGGATTACCTCAAACTTGTTGATTTAAGGGAGGCAAGGGACACAGCCTTCATAATGTACTTTATATGGAAATGCATCCCACAGGCTCCAGCAGGAATAAAGAAACAGTTCCAGAAATGTGACAAATCCTGTGGAAAATATGATGTGCTCGCCCTGTGGACCGTATCGCGCCGTAACCAGATACGGTATCAAGATCTTTATCCGTCCCGTGGGGATGAAAGCAATTCTAGTGGCAGTTTCTACCCTCTGTAGACGATTATCTTGAATTATGTGAACTGGAAATATAGAACGTTTAAGCGGTTACCGTCTTTGTTTCCCCTTCTTTTTCTGAAATCGATATAATGCGGTCGGAACGGAGGTTTGCCCGATTACATCCTGATCCCTGATTGGTCGAAATCTTTATCTCTTGTAAATATAATCGAGAATTTGAGAAGTAAGTTGAACCATCGAAAACGTTCCTGAACGTAGTCGATGTATGTAACGATTATTGTGTTAAATAAGTTTGTATACGAATAAACTAAATTTTAACATTGGTCGAGTGGGTTTTTGTAACATAACTAAAACTGTATGTTTTTTTTATTATTATTACTTATTCGGACATTTGCCATCATTTGTGTGTTAAATAATCAAACACGACGTTTCGGGAATACAAATCAATTCCCGTTCTCAAGTGACTAAAACTTGAGTTTTAACTCAACTTTTTGTAACATTTTTTTGTAACATAACTAAAACTATACGTTTTTGTAACATAACTCGCGTGGAGTGTTTCTGATACTCCAAAATAAAAATTACTTTAAAATTTCTTTTACATTTTTTTTTTTTTTTGTAAGCGTAGTCTATATGATTTTAAAACTTTTTATGGCTATTAAACTATTAAGATTATGGTTTTAATGTATTTTTGTTTACTCTTAAGAAAATAAACTCCAAAAGTCTGGATTTTTTCGTTGAAGATTGAATAGTTAATATCAATTCCTGTCCAAAAAGAAAAAAATGGGTTTTTGGCTCTAATTTTATGTTTATTTATTCTTTAAAGTACATACCCTGTTATTGATTATCTTTGTTTCGTAAATAACTAGAGCTTACTAAACATGTAAAATACATATTGTAAAATATTATACATCTGGTCGCGCGGGTAATACAGAGCACCACAGAGCACCTTGACATAACTGGGCGGATCAAAACCTCAGCAAAAACTAACAAGAACAGTTTTTTAGAAGGCTCTTACACTCATTTGAGTGTATTGAAACGATGGGCAGGTGAGCCAACCTATACTTGGACTTGTAGAAAAAATTACCAGCCTGGGGACGTTTTATACACACCGCACGACCACTTAAGGGTTAAGGATTTTTTTTAATAAACAGAAACTATAGTAAAGTTTTAATAATAATCATAATAAAATAAATACATTTACATAATTTCATAGAGTTCTATAAATTTATTTTACTAAAGTTTCTAGTAATTTAAATAGCTAAAAAGTAATGTAATAAGGAAAACACTTGAGTGCTTCGCACGGAATTTCTTCTGTTTGTTTAGTTCACATTGTTGTAAATTAAATAATTTCTTATGACGAACTTTAGGTATAATGTTTACAAGGAAAGGGTGTCGTTGAGGATGATGTGCTATTTTATTATTTTAATCCAAATTATATTGTACATAGATTTTAAACGAGTGTTTTATGAAAACGGTTTTTATTTACAATTTGACATTACGGTACAAACGCCAACTCTGTTGAACCGCTTAGTTAGGTGTGACACATAATTGCTGGGTTAAAAAAAAACGAACAGAGTTTTTTTTAAAGGAAATAAACTATTTAGGTTTTTTTTTATTTCGCTCAAGTACGTGTTTATATTAGAATATATCACTTTCAAGTATCAAGCACATTATTTAAAGGACACTTAGAAGGATGTGGCAAGAGGGTGGAAGAAAATCAAACGGTAGTTGGCGCCTTTAAGGCTGACAGGATATTATTAGTTACTTCTTCTTTGACTTTTGATTATAGTCCAACATTTTGCTACAATATTTAAGTAATCACCCCCCCCCCCTGCTCAATGGACGTATGGGGTCCGATATAATACGCTAAAGGGTTAACAAATATAAAATCATAGTTTCAAATTATTTTGTTACAATATTGACTTATACACTCTAACTGTTGCACTGTACTAAGAATATGACCGAACGACAAAATATGCCCATACGTTTCTTTAAAATAAACCTCTTACGAAGTTTCTGTTCTGGTAAATTTCAACCATAACAAAGCCCTCAGTAAAACTTTTCCCATTCCGATACGGTTAGCTAAGCAATGCGTATAAATTTACGTTAGATTATCACCTCCCCCTCGCATCCAGGACAACTAGCTCCTGTCCCAGAACCCGAGGAAGTAATATTCTTTATACGTCCTTCGGGAGAGACTCTCCTACGCGGAAAATAAAACTGCAGTTATAAAAGAAAACAAATGGGATTTCCCGCCATTTTGTCAGACTACCCTTGAGGGCAATACGAATTGAGGGACAGTCTCTGTTCTAACAAAGTTTCGTGTTTTATATAAACTGATTATGTTATTTCCACTTCTGGACCGTTAGAGGTAAAAGGTTATTGTTGTTTTGTTGAACAAAATTTAGTACAATTCTGGCATTTCAGTGTTAACAATTTAAACAACGATACATGGGAGCCTGTATGATATTTTTTGATAAGGGCTACACCTGGGGTATGGGGAAGATTAAAGAATAGAATGTTTTGTCCTTCCCTGTAATGATGTAAAAATTTTAAAATTTGGGAAGCCAATTTTTCTGTTTAGGTAAAATATTAAGTCAACTATTTGAAATCTTTTGCCCATACAAAATTATATTTCTGTCCTTGCTAAAAGATTCTCTCCTGTTATTCAAAGTAACGTTCTCCTATAATAAAATTAACTTGTTCATACTCCAATATTTATTTCTTATTGGTTTTGTTGACAAACATATTTGTATGAAACAAGTCATAGAAATCGAGTATAAACGAGTTTAAAACAACGCATTCGATCAATACTCACAAAATACAATTAAACAACAAGAAGAAAATTTTTAAATAAATTACTACTCCGTAAAATAAATGATACTTACAAAACTAACTGACTTTTTTTAATAATTTCATGGTTTCGCCTTAAAACATACTAAATACTGTTAGAGATATAAGGAAATTGCTGTAGCCTTTTGAAAAAAAATCCCCTATGCCATCAAACTCAAAAATGTTTGAATATTGCTCTGGACTTGTCTTTTAAAACGATCCTCTAGGTTATCAAAGACTTATGCTCAAAACTGCACCCTATTCCACGTTCACCGTGCAGTACAGAGCTCCCATAAGCCATGTTATCCTTACGACAGTCTCAGCGATATTAGCCAACTAAAAAACATCAACTCACATGCTACGCTCGGTCAGTTTACGCAACCCGCATGACAATAAACGTGATGTTCCCTGTAATGGTAGTAGCATGTCTATTCTCCCGCAAAAGCTGTACTGCACGGTGAACATGGAATCGAGAGTAGTTCTAAAATATAATTATGCATAAATGTGATTACTTATAGTAATCAACATAACGCAGCGGACGATATAATATTAGCATCAAGTAATCACAGCTACAAAGTTACATTACAAATTAACACATAAAAACACTCTTCTTTCAAAATGGTCAGCTAGTAAAGTGCCCGCAACGCGTAAATAGATTACCAAATTAAATAGTTCAAGTAATTTCGCCTGTAGAGTTACACCAAATATCACGGCGACCTTGACAAACCAGATGATTGTACTTTCTCGCCACGAGTTCTTACGTTACAAATTTCATGGGATGCTTCAACTAAAGTTGTATCCAAGTTAAGGATGCTTCTTAAGGATTTTAAGTTTCATTCATATATATGATTATTTTTGTAGTTAAGTGACAATAATTTAACATAAAAAAAACAAAATTAAAATATGTATTGCAAACTAAAGAAGTATTAATTTATTTGCACCTGGTTATAGTTAGGCATTAGCTTTGTTAAGCTATGCAGAACTGTTTACCATTAAGTAAGTCAAATCTTAAAATCTACCCACTAAAAAAATTAAAAAATGTTAATAGGAATGGTAGTGAAATGTTAAAAAACTAAATTTTATATTTATAATAATTCAACCACGCAGCTGAACCGCTGACGTGAGTTGAGCAAATTTCCAAAATGTAGTTTATAAGCCTATGTTTTAGGGTTTCAACCAACAATTTGTGAAATAGGTCTATTCACGACGGCGCTGAATAGCTGCAAAATGCTTCGCCCGCCATTCCGCATATTGGGAGTATCTCCAATGCGCAAAGCATTGCGTGCTTCGCGCGCCAACCCCGTATTGGGAGTATCTTCAATACAAAATGCATTGCGTGTTTTGCACGCCATTCTGCATATTGGGAGTATCTTCAATACAAATACATTGCGTTCTTCGCACGCCATTCCGCATTTTGGGAGTATCTTCAACACAAAAAGCATTGCGTAACGATATGACATTGGGCGTGTCTTCAATACGCAATCCATTGCGTGCTTCGCACGCCAACCCCGGGGTAAAATCCACCACATGGCTTTGAACCGGGTACTTTTATGGTATTTTACGTTTTGATCGATTTTGGGGTAACCAAGCGAGCTATAATGTTGTGTAAAAAACAAAATGTGCAGAATAACATCCTACATTTAATTTTATGTTTGTAGAAATTTGTTTTTAAAACATTTATTATCGTAGGAAAAATCTCAAAAAATAGTTACTTCCTGTCTAAAACGTGCTTCTGGTTGTTGGATTTTTTGGCTAACGAACTCGTCCTAGCGACGTAAACAACCAACATGTGTAAGAAATTTGGACCAAATCGGACTTAAAATGCGGCTACATATATATATCCTATATGATTTTTAATGACATCCCAAAACGTGTTCTGGGGATCATGATCGATGCTCATTTGCCACTGCCGAATTTGGGTTTTACCATAAGGGCCACTGAAATAGTTAATTTTTCCTGTGGAAATTCGCTAAAAATACCATTAAGTTTTGTAATAAAAGCATTCGCTGCCGTTAAAAAGAAACCGAATCAGCAATAGAGGCAATTTATGCAGCTATTTGGAATACTCAAGCAATGAACATTCAATGAATACACTTTGGCGGGATGGTGTTTGAATATTTAAAACCGATTGAAGGGTTTAAGCCGCTCCTACATGCATTACGGATTTGTAAATGGTTGTTTCCAAGATTGGAATGCATACCGTATTATTGCCGTATCGTTTTGTGAGCCTTGTAGAATGATATTGGATACAAAGCGGATGTAATAGAAAGGCAATTTTGGAAAGGATTTTGAGGCGAGCTATATAAAAAAGTTTTACAGAAAATGTAAATGTACATAACAGAACGCGATCTCGAGTAGAAAAGGTGTTAAATATTTTTAAATTGATGGAGTATAAACTACAGAGCTGACAATCAAAGTGTTTTACTTAATTCAATCAAAGTTGGGGAGTTGATTATTCCCATAAAAACGTAAGTAGAGCTTACTTCGTTACTTCCTTACGATATCTATGCAAACCTCAAATAAATAGATGAATTGTAAATACAATTTTCTCTTAGAATTCATTTCAGCCAAAACATCAAAATTGTACGTGTCTACATACCTAATTCAGAAACAGAATGACCAAAAGAACTAAATGGAAAACAACAATAAACAAAGAGAGAGAGAGAGAGGGGTGTGGGGGGAGTAAGTGGAAGTAAGAGAGAAAGGTAATGAAATAATAAAACAACCAAGACAATATTTTAGGTTTACATAAGGGGGGTTATAAACACGTTAAAGGTAGTACCTCAACTAAAAACTCAATTAAAACTAGAACGCAACACTTAGAAATTAGCTTTTGTATTTATAATTAATTTCTAAGACAGAAATTATCGATTTTCATAAATACTAAATTATGTGGACGATATGAGGATCTGCAGAGCATGAACTTTGTCAAACACCAAAACAAACTTAATTCACGTTTTCAAGACATTGTTGCAAACTGCATCATGCGCCGTCACATAACCAATAAATACCGGCAATAGAAATTATACTCAAACTAAAAACACTATTTAATAATAAGCTTCTACATAAATCATTAGTTCGTGCAGGCTTCGGGTCATAGTGTCCGATGGATTGCACAATAGCAACAGCTGTTTGGTCTTCATCCTGTACATTTAATAACAAACAATTACCCTCCATAGCACCCATGAAATACTGCAATGCCATGCGCTGTAATAATAAGGTAACGAGGACATAACAATAACGATTGGAAAACAGTTTAGCCTAGTTTCTTGTGAGATATCAGGATTAATAACTTTATGTGTTACCTGTATATAGCGTGCGCGTGATTAGGTTTCTGTACGGTTTAGGCTATGGATAAATATTCAGATGAAGGTGTAAACGAAATTCTAACTTGTGTAATGTGTAGAATTCTATAAGATAAAAAATGAAATAACAAAAGTATGTAATTACAAGTAGGTTATATAATATTCTGTGGTTATTATTATTATCAAACAAAGGCGTTTTTAATATACCAAATATTTTACTTGTCAAGCTTTCTGCGTTCGGTGGTACTCAAATTGTTTTATGAACTAGTGTTTATACGTAAGTTAATTTGAAATATAAATCTATACATCAACCAAGATCACCCACATCAACCAAGATCACCCAAGGTATGAAAGAATGTTTTAAAATTGTTTAAATGTTTAGTATTTATAATTTGATGGTGTCTTATTATAAAAAAAATTCTTTTAAACTTGTTTGAATCGGCTATCACAATCTATATACATAAAAACCAAATACCACTCACTGACTCATCACGATTTCTCAAAAACTACCGAACGGATTGGGACGAAATTTGGTATGTTGCTTCCTCTAGGGTCACAGGTGCTCGCTAAGAAAGGGTTTCAGAAAATTCGAAATTTTAGGAGGGGTTTCTGGGTTTCAAAGTTACTAAATCACGATTCCTCCAAAACTAACGAACGAATTGGAATGAAATTTGGTATGTAGCTCCCTCTAGGGCCATAGGCGTTCGCTAAGAAAGGTTTTCAACAAATTCGAAATTTTATTGGAGTTTGGGAGGGTCAAATTACCAAAAAAAAAAAAAACCACCAAACGGATGGAATGAAATATGGTATGTAGGTTCCTCTAGGGCCATAAATGCTCACTAAGAAAGATTTTTTTAAAAAATCTAAATTTTAGGGGGGTTTGGGGGTTTAAAGTTACTAAAAATCCCCATAAGAAATGCATAGTATATTATATTTATTGATATATATATTTTTTTTAAATATATATTTAACTTTGATTTGTTTCTTCGTGCAAAGCCGGATCGTGCAGCTAGTATCTTATACCGGTACGTTTAAAATTTATTATCTCTTTTTTGGCAAAACTACAGTTTTTAATTGTTTTATGGCGTTTATTTGGCATTATAAGACTAATGGTTCTTTTTCAGACGGAAGCAATATTATATTTACAAGCCAGTACTTTATTAGTTAGCGTATGTTGCCGATTTTTCATTCTGAAACCAAAAACCTTTCCTGGAACTTTGAATCGTGTATTGACTAATCTAAGCTAGACTAGATTGTGTAAAACATAAATTTTGTTCCAAACTTACATGGTAAATTAATAACATGTTAAAATGAAACGATTTATGAGCAACCGAAAACAATATTTAGACTCTGGTCAATCGAACAAACTTTACAGCCATATTTTTATGTCTCAAATACAAACAAAATAACACATCTCCACTGCGCTGTTTTCTTCAAATAATGTGCTCTATTGTTCAAATTGATAAAACAACTACTGTAAGGAAACCATAGAGATATTTTTAGCAGGTTGTTTTCATCGCACACATTCCTTCAGTTTACTTTTTATTTTAAACGTAACAGTTTAACCAGCTTAATCCATAAAATACCCTAAACTTCGGAAATAAACACAATTTTACAAATTTAAAATCAATGCTCACTGTCCAATTTTGAAAAAAAAAAACACTTTGAAACCAGCCCAAGTATCGCGGAAGGGAATGCAAATCGTAATAAACTTTTCCTCAAAAATTATGTTACATTACAACCACATATTCTGATTAATAGGTAATGTATTTTATAAGTAATTAAATTGTGTATAAACCACACACATACAAGTTTTACAAATTATGTTTAAATGTTTTCAAAATCCATCCTTGAAGTAAATTCTTTCACTTTAACTTTATAGTTGAAATTATTTACTAATATTGCATTTGATCAGTTTTGAACTAATCTATTAAAAAAATAAAAGATTGTAGACATAACAAGACACGTGTCTGTTGTTACGGACGCAATAATTCAATTTCTGAGATTTCCCCAGGTAATATTCGTATTCCCAGCACATTCTTTCATTACAGCGCAAGATATGCATTCCGTGCAACCGTTATAATTAACAACTCCGGTAGTTCTGATAGTTTTATTGGCTTTACTAGAGTAATAAAATCACACCGCACTAGTTGGCCTTGAATTTAATTCAACATGATCAGACTTCTTGAATATACATTAAAGTAGATTTTCTTTCCCCTTCTAGAACATTTCTAGGCAAAACGTATTGTAATTGGAGTACAACACGAGAACGTAAATTGTGTAAGATTTGCATTTCCTTTATGAAATACCATTTGATAAGCAAGGAACTATACAAAACTTATTTGAAACTCTTATAATTTTCCTCATGCACTTGGGCAATCCATATAACAATGATATCGACAGCCAGAAACTTGTATTTGGTGTAAAAGTTAGTTCATTTATTTTTTAGTCCAAACAAGCGTTTAGTTTAAAATGACAGGAAAACAGGACACAGACAAGAATAAATTGGCTATAAAAAACGAACATTAAACGAAAGTAAAAGTAATATTTTAAATTTGCTAGAAGACTGTAAAATAATAGAACGAACATTAATAACATTTGTCGTCAATAAAGTGGTAATTTTTAATTTAATTTAGAATTAGGGAATATAACGAAACAACGAACCTTGCGGTGCCCATTTCAAAAGTAAGAAATTTAGGTACCATTGAAACAAATTATAAGTTTGGTGACCTTAAATTAAGTACGGTACGTACCTATTTTAGACCTTTAAAACATTATTCAATAAACCACTTTCTACTTAGCTAAAAAAACATTGTAAAATTATTGTTTTGAATATAAAAAACTTTTCTTTTTTTTTAGTTTTTAGCTAACAGAAATAGGTTACCAGTAGTATATGTATTTCTGAATAATTTACAACAGAAAAACAATAGCTAGATACTCCAGAGGCTTATTAGAAAATTGAGCCTTTGTATTAGAAAATGTGATTATTTGTTAGAGCCAAAAAACTGCAAACCAGTCCTGTCGATCACAATAAAACATTTCAGCACTTTAAAACTTAAAACTTTGGGACAGAGTTCGTGCTAAGGAGGAACATTTGAACAAAGAACTAACATAAAAAGCAAAAAGCATAATCTTTTTTCTAATAAACATGTGTTGTAAACATACATGTATTACATATTAAAATGCTCGGAAAGGAAAGAATAATAATAAAACCTACAAAACAAAAACAAAAAATATATTTTTTTTATTTGTAGCTAACTGGCACTTAACACTTTCCGCCATTTAAGTTAGGGTGATCGAATACATGTTGCGAATATGTGTTCTTCATTTTGACTTTTATAGAAATAAGAGTTCCCAGTTTGGAGTGGAGCGAAAGGGAAAATTTCAAATGATCTTAAATACACTTAAAATTACCTTAGTTGAAAGTCTTCATGTATAATTATTTTTAGTTTTACTTGCTTGTGTGATCTCTGGCGTCCCGTAAGTTGACGACCGCAGTTTTGACTTCACAGAGTCATTCTCAAGTCACAGAATAACAGACAGATATATCATACTACAACAGTCACATTAGTTAAATAATTAACATTACATACACAATACAGGTGTGGTTAAACGGCTTGACAGTTCATTAAATACACGTGGATGCATCCTCTCACGTATTTAGTCAAGCCTGAAACGGTTCTATATGTAAAAGTCTTACATATAGAGTTTGACTCTATTTAAGTTCATACTAATAAATTAAGTTGAATTAAATGGTTTGAATGACTCCTTCAATGTGTTCTAAATTATTTTGGATCTATATTGTACTAATGGTGTAAATTTTACAATACATGATATTTTTAATAAATCTGATATAACTTTATTGCTTCAGGCTTTCAAACAATCGTTTCGCCCGTCCTTCTGCTACCCAAGAACTAGCCACCGTTTCAGTTTACAGCGAGCCAGCACCCTCCAGCAACCGTCGCAAGCAATCATCGCAAGCAAGACGAACCGGCTTCCGTCCCAGCAGCAACGCGGTCGACAGCAACATCAACTCCAACGCTAACAGTCGTGGTCGTGGATTCAAACCCAAGCCGTCAGCTCCGATGTCCGATCAGGCATCGTCTACCAGTGTTTACAAATTCAAGCTTCAACGTCCTTCCGGTAGATGGCAATACAAGACTACTCCTAAGCCTAGGATATCCATCCGTCGCCAGGATGACGATAACACCACCTTGACTCTCACCGATAAGGAAATGAAACTGGATCCTGATCAGGAACTTTCTGGATCCGATGTCGTACAGGCTGCGGACCAGAATAGCACGTCGCCTACAAGCACAGCTTCAACACTGCCCATTGAGACCATCAAGGTGGAGATATCCACTCCTGCTGAGTTTAAGAACACTTACTATGAAATCGCAACAATTAAATCGCCTTACACCTTCCAGGTATGATAGAATTTATAGTAATGACTAGAAAGTATATATTTTTAAAGTTAATTTGTTTACTGTTTTAGTATAGTAATCATTATACTAATTATTTAAAGTAAAAAACATCTGTTAAAAAAATTCCTAAAAGTTGTATTTTGAAACGACTAAACATTTTGAAGATTAACAAATTCATAAAAAAAATTCTTTAAAAATAATTTTGTATTGTTTACCTTGCACTAAATCTTGAGATTCCTGGTTATAATTTCGATGAACATAAAATGGGAGATGTGGAGTTTAAATACTAAGAAGTTTATTTTCAGGTTTTAATATTGTTTATGCTTGCCTTAATTGTTCGCCCTAATTACCAGTAAAGACCCCCAATTGACTCCCAAATTTTTTCAAATTTTGGGGTATATTCACTTTGACACCATTTTTGAATTTCTCATCAAAACTTAGGATAGGAATGTTTGATAAAGTGAGGGGGTTATTATTAAGGTGAAGGAGCTTGGTGGAAAACACGCCCATTTACATAATGCACTTTATCTCATGAATGCCAAGTCGTAGAGAAGTGATATAGATATCGTTGGATAGGCAATCATAAGGGCTATAAAATATCGAAAGGAGAAATTTTGTAAACTCCACCTAGTAATGAAAATTTGTATTAAAATTTTCAAATTCGTTATAACTCACAGGAAAAACTTTATGTAAATATTGATTTGAATGATCGCCACTCATAATAAATAATTTGCATATAATTTGTTTGTTATTTCACAAAATATGGTCTTTACTGGCCCGTCGGCGTCCCACTTGTTCGCCCTAAATCTAGGAAACGAGTTTAAAAAAACTTAAATATCATAATACTGTCCAAGGCTCTGAATCTTCAGAATTTTGTACTGTCATGTATTAAACAAAAGTATGATGACAGCTCCTTACATAATAATTCTAAACAACCATATTTTTGTAAAATATGTATACACTTAGTCAAAACTTCAGTGTTTAGTTTTACAAACAAAATACAAAACACATCACAAACAAACATACAACATGCATGTCAATTGAAAAAGAAAACTATAGTAAAGTTTTAAAGTATATATATATATATATATATATATAAAAGCCAAAACCCAACGACTCACTCATCACGATTTCTCAAAAACTACCGAACGGATTGAAATGAAATTTGGTATGAAGCTTCCTCTAGGGCCATAGGTGCTCACTAAGAAAGGATTTGAAAAAATTCTAAATTTTAGGGGGATTTGAGAGGATCAAATTTATTAAAAAATGACTTCTTCAAAACTACCGAATGGATTTGAATGAAATTTGGTATGTAGCTTCCGATAGGGCCATAGGTGCTCACTAAGAAAGGGTTTGAAAAAATTCGAAATTTTAGGGGGGGTTTGAAGGGATCAAAGTTGTTAAAAAACGATTTTTTCAAAACTACCGAATGGATTGGAATGAAATTTGGTATGTAGCTTCCTCTAAGGCCATAGGTGCTCACTAAGAAAGGGTTTGAAAAAATTCTAAATTTTCGGGGGGTTTTGAAGGGGATCAAAGTTATTAAAATGACTTCTTTAAAACTACCGAACGGATTGGAATGAAATTTGGTATGTAGCTTCCTCTAGGGCCATAGGTGGTCACTAAGAAAGGGTTTGAATAAATTCGAAATTTTAGGGGGGGGGGGGGGTTGGGGGG